>LIAE01006519.1:137857-184880 GCA_002287525.1 Diploscapter pachys | reverse complement strand
AGGGGTATTTAATATATAAGTTTGGTTCGAATCCGAGACACTTTTGCAGTTGTCCGGACCCTTGTTCCAGTTATACATGGAATGTCTCTTAAATATACGATTTATTTTTTAAATTATATCAGAGTTTTTTATTCATGCTTTAGATCGTCAAAAATGATCATGCCTATAATAATACAAATTCTAATAAAATTCCAAAAATGCAATGCGCACTATTTTATAGTGGATGAAAGTGAAATCCTTTCGCACGCGCGCGCGTGGTGTGATAGCCATTTCAGCTAATCGAATAATCAACAGCCTTCCTCCCTTCGACCTCCCGACATTTTGAACGTAAATCCGCTTGGACAATTCACTCGACCACGGAAAAGTTCCTGCGAGGAGAGAAGCGCTCAAATAAAGTCTACAAATCCATCGAATCCCGCAAATGGACTTCCAGACGCCCAAAATGCACTTCCAGACTCACTTACTTCGTTCCACTTTTTGATTTCAAATCCCTCAAAATCCCGTCAAAATTGAGGATTAAACTTTCTATTATCTGACTTTTACTTGCAGAAATAGTTGCGTCATTTACATTTTTGTATATGACACGTTCTTCGTAAGAATCGAGTATGGGGTGGTACCCAAGAAGTCGACCTTCAAATTTTTAGCTAATTTTTCGTCCCTGGGGGTTTTCGACTACGCTGATTACGAATCTGACGGTTAAAATCCGACCCGATCACTTGTTCCCCATGTTCCGGAAGGTTCGGATCCGGTAGTTCCGAAAAATTCTATTTTCGTTATTCTGTATGGGAAAAATTCAACTTTGGTATCAAAATGCTCGTAGAGACCAGCTGAACACGATTCTGAAAAGATCTCGTCGAAATGATACCGAATAAGAAAGTTATGGTGAACATAGTGAAACATATTAAAAATGTCATATTGATTTTTCGCTTTTTAAAATTTTTAATTTTTTAAAAGCCCCAGGTTCCGTGAGTTATTTATACTGGGAAGTAGCCCAGGTCTTCTAGTTTCTGGAACACTTGACCGTTTTCCTACAGACTGCCCGCTAGAGAAGAAATCTCACTTCTTCGAAGAGTTGTTATGACTCACTTTTGCCTAGTTTGATTTTAAAAATTCATAACTTCCATAATTCTAAACCAAATTCGATATTTATTTTTTTATTGAACAGCATTTAGTCCATAGATTGTTAGACAATAAAAGAAGAATTTTTCGAATACCATTTTCTGCAGAAATGCGCATTTTTCGCGTCGTGATTGCGTACTTTTCATAATGTCCTGCGTTTACGCGTAAATGACGTTGGAAAAATTCGTCCTTCCAGTATTTTGCGTAGATGGAAATGGCGAACAACCTTGTTCCAGGATCGACCTCGGATTCACAATCTTGTGAGCCCCAGAATTTTTTGAAGTGCGACAGTCAAATTCAGCATAATGCCCTTTTATACGTTATTTTCAAAAAATTATATTTTCCTATATTTCTGACAAAATTTGTTGATTCTNAATGCCCTTTTATACGTTATTTTCAAAAAATTATATTTTCCTATATTTCTGACAAAATTTGATGATTATTTTTTATTTCGTAGATCTTGAGTAGAAGAATAAATTCTAAGTATAAAGAAAATTTTTAGAAATTAATTTTGGCAGGAGAAATTAGCCTAAGTTACCCTATATACCCGTACTGTATTTACAAGTGTAATGTGAGTTAACGTCGGAGTTTTCCATGAAATCTTGTAGAGCTCTTCAAGTTGATAAACTTTTGCTCCAGAACTTATTCTAGGATGTGCACACACAAGGAGATATGAATTTTTGAAATGTACTGCCCTAAAGGCACTTTGCAATAGTTGATCGCTGAACTTCAAAAAATTCTAGAGCTCATATCAATGCGAATTCGAGATCGGTCCTAAAACAAGGTTGTTCACCATGTACATCTACGCAACATACTGGGAGGATGATTTTTTCCCTACATCATTTACGCGTAAATACAGTACGAGTCAAATAGTACGCAATCAAGACGCGAAATGTGCGCATTTCTGCAGAAATCGATATTCAAAAAATTCTCTTTTTAGTGTTTGATAAACTAGGGATAAGTATCTGTCAAATAAAAAAAGAATTATAAAATTTAGTTTATAATCTTGGAAGTTATGAATTTTTAAAATCAAATTAAGCAAATATGAGTCATGACAACTATTCGAAGAAGTGGCATTTCTCCGCTAGCGGGCAGTCTATAGAAGAAGGGTCAAGTGTTTCAGAAACTAGAAGGCTCAGGCTACTTCCCAGTATAAATAACTCACGGAATCTGGCACTTTTAAAAAATTAAAAATTTTAAAAAGCGAAAAATCGATATGCTATTTTCCACATACTTTACTACTTTCACCATAACTTTCTTATTCGGTATCATTTCGACGAGGTCTTTCCAGAATCGTGCTCAGTTGGTCTCTACGAGCATTTTAATACCAAATTTGAATTTTTCCCATGTAGAATAACGAAAATATAATTTTTCGGAACTACCGGATGCGGACCTTCCGGAACATGCGGAACAAGTGGTCGGATAGGGTTTTAACCGTCAGATTCGTCATCAGCGTAGTCGAAAACCCCCAGGGACAAACTATCAGCTCGAAATCTGAGGATCAACTTCTTGGGTACCACCCCCCTTTATAAAAAACTCGATTTTTACGAAGAACGTGTCATATAAACTTACATCGATCGAATTGACTTCGAACACCTTCCCATCTCTCATCACATTCAATTGCGATGTTTTGTCGATCATCTTCTTTAGCTTCTTCTCTTCAGTTCTGCAAATTTCGTGAAAATTTTCTTAGCAATTCAATTCCTACCTCATTCCATAGACATCCACAGAAATGGAGATGAGCGAAATGATGATTATCACGATGGCGTAGTACATGTATTGATCAACGAACCACAATGTCACACTGAAAATTCAGATTTCTCAAAAATAATCGCAGAAACTTCAGAAAATAACACAGGAATTTCCCACAAGCCAGCTAATTTTATCATTATGAATTATACCTGCAGATTTGAAAGATATAGAACGGAGAGATTGCTTCTTTGAATACCAAAGTAAGGATTGGTTTCAGTTTGACAAGGATGTGATTCTCTCCATAAGTGTTCATTCTTCGTTTATGAGTTTCCACATTCAAGCCTGTATCCACATTGTCCAGAAGTCGATGGACAGGAATCTGAAACGCTTCTCCCGTTATTTTCTCATTCTTACTTAGCATACTTGACTATCGATATCGGAAGGAGTGACCCAGTCATTTCTTTCTTCAAGCCAAACATATTTCAATTTACGAAACGTGAATAATCTCAACGTCGACATGACTCGGTATGTTCCGTCAGCCTGAAATACATCCTATTCAAAGAAATATCAGCATTTCCTATACATTTGGGATATCGTATTTCGATTGATCTTCCTGTATTCTGACAGGCCGGAGAGTGTCAATATCGTGAGCATCACTAGAGTAATATTTCATTGTAAAATCATAAATCTGAAAATCTCCTTACGTAACGAGCATTTGAGTAGCGGAAACATGGGTAGAAGGCGAATATCGAACGTAAATCATGATTTTCGGGTTCCAAGAACAAACGATTGCAAATATTCCCACGGTGCAAATGCATAATGTCCAGAATAAAATCTACAAGATTTCTAAATTAATTATTGGTTTATTTGACGTCTCACTTCTCGCACAAGATTGTACTCGTAAGGCTGTAGGTAGATGACGGAATCGCCCGTTGAAATTGCTTTTCTGTTGAGATCCTGAATATTCAAATTTCAATACACTCTCTTCATAATTTTGACTACCTTATCCGGCTGCTTCTTGCCAGTGCCAGTGGAAGTCATTTTTCGTCGATTTCTGGACGGATCAGCTAAATCAGGTTGGCTTGCAGAAGACGGGGAAATCGACGAATAGCCTGGGTCTGAACTAGAAATGTCACGAAGAAAGAGTTTGTCGTTAGGAATTGTGACAATGAGTTATAAGATGTTTGTGGAAGGTTTTAACGAGGCTATTCTCCAAGGGAACTGTTGAAGAATTGCTATGTGGCAAGATGTTGACTATTTTCTATGGAAATCATATGATCAAAGTGCTACTGTACTTATACCATCCAGAAATTCTATAATTTTTTCTTTCAGAAGGTTCAAACAGCATTTGATTTTCATTTCAAATTGTTGAATATGCGTTGAGCATCAATAGGCATTCAGAAATGAATAGTGCTCATTGGAAGCAACTGCAATAGAATAGACAAGCCAGGAAGAAAGTCACAAGGTCCATTGGCAATTGAATTCGATGTGCATTGAGAATTTGCTTTATTTTGTGTGAAAGTAAGTAAAAATATCACTAACAGATGGGAAATGTGAAAAGTCGTCGCTGATACAGGGGATTTTCAAATTGGAACGGACGGTCGCTGAGCTCGAGGTCGACCTCTTCTAGCACTAGGAAGACATAATTTTACACCATGACAACGCTGTGAAATAATGATTGGAAATTTCACTATCACTATATGCCTTTCATGAAATTAGCTTTCTGCTATAGATCTTGAAATATTCTGAAAAATGTAGCATGAAGTTCTGAACTTGGAGATTAGTTTTCTAAATCTCGCTATGAAAGTCATTAATCATAAATAGAAAGCATGAATGATACCTTTTTTAGATTTAGGATAATGACATTTTCAAATTAATTAAAAATTGAAATATATAAAATGATCATAAATTGTGTCATACTTGCACTCTGTGGACGTGAATGCATCCTCTCCTCCCTCAATCGATCGAGGTGAATTGGATAGAATTGAACAGAAACAGAAACAGATTACACGCACAGTTATTATGGATTAGAGAATATTGGGAATAGTGAGAGCGAAGAGAACAAAACTGATGGCAAATTGGAACTTGTTTGAACCGAATTCAAATTCGACTAATGATTATCGAGAATTGAGTTTATACTAGAGCAACGATTCGAGTAGATTTGCGCAATTTTTTTCCTTTGCGATAGAGATTTGAAACTTATTAGGGGGTAGATTGGAAATAATCCATTTAGCGAAGGCTGATTGGCAGAGGAAAATCAATAGGCGGGTTTATTTGCCGAAAATGTGGTTCAGTATTTCATAAATTCAAGTTGCATGAACATTTTCCGGTGTTTGAACAGCTGATGGAACAAGAAAAACCGGATGAAATTTCTGGATGGTTGTTTCAGAATACTTTTAAAAGATAATATACGACACAGATAAATCGGAGATAGTCAGAAACGGTAAATATTTTTCGAATAGAATGCTTTTCAGAATATGTATAGTTCGACTATAATTCTTAATTAAGTATCATTGTGGAATTTTCGAAAGTTATTATAGAGTGAATTCATCGCGTTTGCATAAAATTTGCCAACTTAACTACAAAATTAAATAGTTGTAGTAAAAATGACTAACCGTATTTCTGAGGTCGTCCGAGACCTTTTTCCCTTGCCAGCAGCGGTTGACGTTCCGAATTCTCACGAGGCTAAAAATAGTCACCATTTTTCAAACTAGAAAACAGTATAGATACTGATGATTTTTCAATTTTCTCATCACATTTTTAATCTATCTATTAATCCTTTCATTTTTGAAGTATCACCAGAAACGCTCACCATTGTTCAGGATAAATTAGCCAGATTATTAGATATTTAGAAAATAATAACAAAAGTATTTAGATTTCCGATTAAAATGATTGAGTGATGTAAATGAAATTGGATTGAGGGATGAAATCATCGATCGATTTCTGATTGGGCAAGTCAAATTTGTTTTGAGATAAAAAGTAAATGACTGCTGATATAGAGAGAAGAAAAGATAGAGAGATACAAAATAGATAAAGAAGGCAGCGGTTGCCTAGAAGCAAGAAAGGAAGGAGGCCAGACAGAGACAATGAATGATAAAAAGGAGCTGAGCTGAGATGATAAAGAATGAGAAGACAGCACATGGCTAGTCAGGTCAAAAGTAAAGATTGAAAATGTTGAAGTTGTGAGATTTTGAATAAGATTTATTGAATTTTATACATTCTTGACCAAATACTCATCATCGTGATCAATCCAAACTGTATTCGCAAATTTTGTGTAAGATATTCTCTAAAACAGCGATAAATATATACTCGAGATTTTTGAGGAATTATGTAAAATTGGCCATACAGGAGGATTTACAAACTCTCTTACCCAAAAGTTCAGATCCCAATTTCTCGGTCTTGCTCGATCCTAGGAGTGTTTGTAGTCTCCTCTCTCGTTGTTCGGTATTTTTCGCGGCAGTTTCGGTTGATTCTGTCGGTTGACTTGGGTTGCAATGCACTGCTCCCAAGCACCTGATTTGAGTCTGAATTGACAACAGAAAGAAGCTGCGAGTTCTGAAAAGAGCTAGCGATAAAATGAACGATGAATATTGAAAATCACAAATTTTTGGTTGATAACCAAAAATTTCGTGATTCTGGAAAAATATGACTAAAAGTAAGCGTCACTCTCAACAGAGAAGGAATGCTATAATTCATTTTGACTATTTGAATGAGATTCGAAATAAATATTGGCTTAGCAGAAAGCTAACAACATTTGTGAAATTCAAATTGAATGAATCGGATCAGAAGTCGAAATGTGTTGTCATTTCGCACTTTACTGAACTAGAATTTCGTAAGATCGGAATAAACATTTGTCAGAGAAAGGAACTTTGCGATTTGAAACAGTGAAAGGGATTTGGCTAGCCGATATGTAAATTGCACGTGGGAATGAAAGTGATGAATTTATGACGATGCAATTTGTCAAAGCTGGCAAGAAATCATTCAACGACAACAATTTAACAGATATTGATGAGAATGAGAGAAAAGTCGAAGTTAAGTCAAATTTATGATTGCATCGATATAAAACGGACATGGTTTGTTATGATAGAATAGTTCGCTGAATGGAAGATATTGACAAAATGTTGACGTTTTCAACGATGGGTGCGTATGACTGCTGTATTGTGAGAAATTTTGAGAATAGCCGTTTCAAAATAAAAGGTGCTTTTTATGCGAGAAAAGTGCAGAGATCGTTCGATTGTTGGTATCGAATCGTAGTGCAGAAATGGTTCGATTTTTGTTCGAATTGCCAATCCAAAACTAGTGCATAATTTTCTGGGCCAATGAAATAAAAGTGAAAGGTACAGTGGATGATTTCAGATCATTGAAATATTAAATTTTAAACTCCTAGCGTTGAACATATTCAAGCACATTTTTTTTACAAATTTCAGAATAAACGGATCCTGAATTATGGAAGAAATATTCATATTCAAAGGCGGAAAAAGTTGATCAATTATTTGATGTTGATGGCCGAGTTATTCAAAATTTGAATTGATTGGTTACTCAAAAATGAATCTGACCATAATCTTCGACCGAAATTATGAATGGCAAAGAAAATCTGCATCAAATGTCACACTGCAGAGGAGGTCGTTAATTGGCGTTTTTCTTACGAATGTGCGTGTGCACATTGTCAAAAGGCAAAAGACAATTATCGCTGATCTGATAAGCAAATTACTGCTCGAAGTCAGAGAGAATCGCAAAGAAAAAACCTTCCTACAATTGTTTCACTCAATTTTTTCAGGAGACACGCAAAAATTCCTCTGCAATCACAAATTCATTAGGGCAGAAAGCATTTGGAAGGGATTGTCTCGGCAAAAATGATAACAGAGAATTGCGAGCCGCGAATTGATTTCTAATTCCGCTTATGGGAATTAGAATTATGAATCGCAAATTCATAGATATCAAGTGAATTATGGCCTACAGAATAGAAAAATATCGAATAAAATACTACAAACCGCAAATTTTGTGTAAAGATGAACATATTTTGGAAGAAAACGTTATCATTCATCATTGTGCAACAAAATCATATGCATCAATTGGGAAATGAAAGAATATTTGTACTTTCCTCACCCAGACAAACGTTTTTGAAAACATTCATTTCTGATCAAATATCATTAGCATATTGCTAAAACATATGATGCCTTGAAAAATTGAAAGAAAAGAAATGATATGTTATATCTTATTCGTCAGAAATAGCGTGCGAATCGCGGTCAAATGAAATCGAAACTAATCAAAACCGGTCAATTCACAGCGTTTTTCAATAATAATGTCGAATTCCGTCATCAATCATAAACCACAACCTAATTCTTGTGAAAATATCAATGTTGTTCAGACCATTCTAGTTTCGAATGAGCAGAAAGTGTTGGATTTTCTCATCAAAATTTTTAATCAGCATTTCGTAAATTTATTATTTTTATTCAAATCATCATTTCTCACATGAGCTCATCTAAAAAAATATTTAAAAATACAAAATATGGGCTATTTGCTTGGGTCAGAACCAAAATTCTCAATTGGTCTAGTGCATCAAATCTAAATTGCTCAAATTATCTGTTAGAGGCTCACTCTATTCCATTCACTATTTCTATCATCTCTCACCTTTCCCCCTAATCTCTCTCACTCTTAGCAGTGCCGCCTAACGACACTGCTCATTCCCTCTATAACTCTTCCCTCTCTTCTTTAGTAGTTATCTCTATTCCTTGACCATTAACAGATTATTGATTGACCACTCTCCTCTTAGTAGTCAGTCTACTCTCCTGTTTTCCTCTAGGACGGTCGTTCCTAATTCTCCTGGATTGTCGTATTGAAGTTGTACTAATAAAAACTTGTGTGATAAACGAGTTCTGACTGGCACGCCCACAAGGCGAGTACAACATTATCATACATCCAAGCCCACCAAAATCAACACTGATTTCACCCATTCCAAAACTTCATTACCATTTCTAAAGTTCCCAAGCTCTGCCCCTTGAAAAAATGCGTTTGTGGTAGTTTGGAGTCTAAAATTTGGGAAGAAAGTACCCTTCAAACCCTAAATGCCATAAAAGACCTAATGCGGATCGACGATAAACTTGATAAAACGGTTCTGTGCTTAAAGTCGGCTCATAATTTTTGCGTCCATGCAATTTGAAGTTTGTCGAAATGTGTTCATATTGGGCGATGGATTTTTGAGATTTTTCAGCTAGAACTTTTCTTTTTTATTTTATTCACATCCCTATAACATTTCTGTTCAAAAATTCTACCACAAACTGAGGTTTGGCATATCTACTTGGAAATCCTAAGCCATTTCACCTCTTTTCGAAATCGACAGCTCCAGAACTCCTCTTCTCAACTTGACCGGACTTCACTGTAAACAAGTAACTCACACTAAGCCCTTGCTGATCGATAAAGCTTTACAGCTCAACGCCGTGTATTCGATTTCGACCCCGACAGGAACGAACTTGGGCAATACCACTAGACACATCAAACTCACATAGAACTCCACACTAGCTCTCGCAAACGTTTCCACACACACACGCACTCGAATCCATCGCAAAATAGGAGAGACTGAAAAGTATCAAGACGAGATATTTTCAATGTTATTTCATGTCACTATGTAAGACTATATATATATATATATCCCAAAAGTATTAGATGTTTTATAAAAATTCTTTATTTTTCCGTAGTTTCATGCATTACAAATTCATACAAAAATTTACTTCGCCCCCAGAAAAATGAATAAAATTCTCTTCGAAATCGATGCCGAAAATTGCACACAATAAAGCAGAAAAGGCAATTTATGATTACTTATATTTTCTTACAAAAATGTGGATTTGTTCTACGATCATCGCTCAGACAAAATCAATTTTGATCACCAAATTATACGAGAGGTGTACCGGAATGAAGTTGGATTATTCTGATGTTAGGGTAAAAAAGAAAAATGTTCCGCATAATCAATAAAAGAAAGGATAAGATACAAATGAAAATCATTTCATAAAAATCAAATTTCGATTTTTCGAGTTGTCGATAAAATAAAATTCACCAAAGCTACGGATTATCTAGGCAAATTTAGGGCGATAAATAATTTATGATTGAAGAATTTAGGGGGAAAATGAAAATGAATAAATGGACCCAGAAATGAAAGATATTCTCGCAGACAATTATCACAGTCGGAGGAACTCAAATGAAATGTTTTTGTGGGTGGGGTTTTCCAATTCAATTATCATCGGTATTTTACCGATTATTATTGGTCCTGGAAGCTAAAATAATCGATTCTTGCAAAGAAATCAAGTTAATTTTACACATCTTGAATATTAAACAAATTTTATGAAATCGATCGAAAAACGGGGAATAGGTTGAGGCACATAAATCACATGCAAAGAGATTGGAATTGGGAAAATAAACGGTTTGAGAGAGGGCGGTAAAAGTTTAGGACCAAATTAGGGGAATTTTTCTCCAAAGGTAAAGATATCACTTATTGTAATTGAAAGAATATCAGCACATTCGAGTGTATTTTCGGGAATTACAAATTTTCTTAACTTCACATTGTTCACAATCAATTCAACAAATTATTGAGTCATTCAATAATTTTATGGGATATATAATAACTAGCATACATACTTGCCTTCATCACACTATTTGTTCAAAGAAAGCTAAAATAGTATTGAAGTTCGAGTTCTAATTTTAAAATCGATGTAACCATTGGATGACCCAATATTATGTGAGTTCAAGTTTTGAGTTTCTCGAATAGTCGACTCTCATCTTTTGCCCATTCTTTTATCACAATTCATGACCGATATTTTTTGTTATTGTTGTTGCAATTTTCAGGTTGATGATTACTGTTTTCCATTAGCAGCAGCAGCAGCAGCAGGGGTGGCATTTGGACTGAATCCCCCATTCGCGATTGGCTGCGTGACGGTCGGCGGCTTCTCGTCCTCAGCCCCCGACGTCGAGCCCCTCTTCGCCTGTCCTTTGCCTGCGGCTGCTGCATCCTCGCCCTCCTCTTCGGGAACCACGTCAGGTTTCGTCTTGAATCCGTGAGGAGCCTGCAAACTATACGTGATGATCGCTTTGAGTGGAAGTTCCGAAATATCATATCATCATTTGCAA
Organism: Diploscapter pachys; assembly: GCA_002287525.1. Classification (NCBI taxonomy): domain Eukaryota; kingdom Metazoa; phylum Nematoda; class Chromadorea; order Rhabditida; family Rhabditidae; genus Diploscapter; species Diploscapter pachys. Next base: position 173,951 of record LIAE01006519.1, on the reverse strand, counting down.
CACATGGAAATCCAATAAAGACGATATTCTTTCAGCAGGAAGAACTCAATTGCAAAATAATTCACCTGTGGCGTTTCGATAGGAGTCATGGGCGTCTTCTCGAGGGATTCGCTCTTCTTATGCTTGTAGAGAACGTCCGTCGACTGCATTTCGCCTGAAATTAGAAAAGTAAAATATGAGGTATGATGAAATTGATTTTTTTTTGCTACATTATTAACCTACTCCCCCGTTCTATTTTAGCATCGATTTTTTGTTGTTGAAATTACCAATGAAAATATAAACTTCGAAAATCCTCACCAGTCTTGAGATTGAATGATCTTCCCCTGATGTTCTGATGCTCCTTGTCGATGGGGCTGAACCAGTTGACGAGCGATCCCATCAAGGGCAATTGCCTGATGACCCCCTCCTCCTGCAGTCTTTTGTCGTTCTCCAACTGCAGGTCCTTGTTTGCCGCCTCGATGCCTTGTCTGATCAGGTCCGCCAGAGCATCCAGATACTGAAAATGGAATGTTTTCATGGAAATCGATAAAGTTCTTATAATTAGATTCGTGAAAGGTTATAAATTTAGAAACCTTTAAGATAAAATAATTCTGACTTTCGTTTTCTTCGAAATAGAAGTCTAAATATCGCATGCATTTGATTCTGATGGAATTTCAAAACGTATATGGTTGTGAAAAATCATAAAAATGAATATTCCACCTGTGGGCTATTCTCGATCTCCCTTCCTTTCTCAGCCACGACTTTAACCAAATCAGCCAAATCAACAGGGTCCGAAAGCATTCCGAACTTGACGCAGCAGACTCCATAGGCAGAGCAGTCGCCCAGAGAGAAGGCCACGTCGTCGCTGCGCAGAGCCTTCACTAATTCTTCGTTCAGGTGCGAAATCTGAATAGGAACAAAATTATAAGGTATTTTCAAACAGAAAAAAAAAAACTTTTAACCTGTTGTTTCTGGGTGCCATTCCAGTCGGATGCGTTTGTCTCTTTGACGATCGAGGGTATGTAGCTGAAACGAGAAATTTAGATTTTTCGTAAAATAAAAATAGCCAACCAGACAGCGCCGACTCCAGCCCACTTCTGAATGGGAACGATCGTGAGCGAGGGGAACTCCTCCTTAAATTCAGCGAATTTCTGCCTGGCCACCACCGTCGAATCCACTATCTTGAGGATGTCCGTCAGCTGTCGAATGAATGACTGCACGTGGTCCACAGAAGAGTTCAGGTCTGCAAACTCGACATTGTGTATCATATGAGAAATGAGAATAATGCTCAGAATTTTAAAAGAGGCTTATGGTCAAAAAGCATCTTTATCTTTGAAGATTGCGAAGATTCATAGAAAAAATGATGACCCAAAAACTCACTAGCGGAATGTTCGAGAGGACAGAATCTAAATCCAGTGCCGTAATTGCCGCCCAACTCCATCATGTGGATGCCTAGGTGCTGACACTCGGAAAGCAGACCTTGGCCGAGCTGAAACAAATAGAATGAGATTCTCAAAGAAAATGCGTTCGATGAGTGCATAATATAAGGTTTAAAATGTATATAAAATATACGAATGAATCAAATTTCACTGACATTGATTAATTGTTCAAAATAAAGAGTGATTTTCAAAATTCTACCTACCCAAGAATTGAGTGAGTCACCATATTCGAGTTCGTCCTGCAACACTTTCTCTGCCTGAGCAGTGGCCTCGTGACTCAGCTCGCCTTCCGGCTTCTGGGACAATTCCTTGTGGGCCTGCAATTCTTTCAGTCCTATTCATTTTAAGCCAGTGTTCATTCCACCTGTGCAGCCTTTTTGACAGTCTCGTATCTGTATTTGAATATGAGTGCAGTGGGCGCCGTGTAGCGATTCTTGTAGACTCCATTTGCGAATTCGGTCGGGTTCTCCATTCCAACAACCTCGATTTGCGGCAAGGCGGCTAGACCTTTCAGCATCACTTTGCTCTGAAAAAAACAAGCCATAAAGTCTTGAAAGTTTTGTCAAGAAATTCAAGATTATGAAGTTTGAAGAAAGAACGAAATGGTAGATGATGATGATGATGATATTTTCTCTACGCAACTTCTTCAACATACTATGCCCAAGATAAATTGAAGGGGAAAATTGCGAATGCCTACCAGCATGAAAGCGTTCTCGATGATGTCAGTGATGCGTTTGTTGGTCAAATAGCTGCTGGCCACCCACCAAGGCAGAGTGTCCAGTTTCTCGCGGTACGTCGCTTTGTGGGTCTCCACTGGGCGGTGCAGGGTCTGGAAAATTGAGAAGAATAAGAGAACGAAGAAGATCGAATCAAGAAAAAAAAAACCATTTTCTGCAATGAATGATTCAAAAATTTCGCAGAATTTATTTTCTCCCTTAAAAATAAAATAATAATAATCTAAAAACTCACAATAACAGGAGCAGCAGGGATTCCCAACCACAGTGCCAACGGCATAGTCATCGAATCGACTTGCGACAGAACGTGAACGAGAACGCTGTTCGGCTCTTTGATCGTCAGGGCAGCAATAGCCTGTAAATGAATCATTCAAGTCTACAAATGCAAGGGCTCCGAATAATCTTTTTCAAAATTTGTAAAAAAAATAAAAAATATATTCACACAGCTAGTTTCTTTTCGGAAGATTTAAAACGCTAACCTGTCCAACGATATGCAGCCAGAATGGATGTTTGTTGCGTCTGATCTCGAGGATCTTCGAGATCATGTCGTTCTGCCCGAGAATCGTCGAGCCGACTACACCGATCACGATCAGGGGCTGCTTGCCTGCAGCCAGGTCCTCGTCCAGGATCTTCTCGAATGCGTGATGGTCCTGAATATATGAACTATTAAATTTATAAAAGGAAAATAAATTTCATGTGAAAATCATCAAACTACATCAACTTTACATTCTTGTCAATAATAGTGATTTCTATTGCTTACAATATTTCAAATAAACTCAAGAGTCTCTTACAATTCTTCCTTCAATTTCAGTGAGATCTCCCTCGAGTTTGGGCAGCTGAACGACGTCTGCAATGCCGCACTCGGCAGCCAGGTACGAGGCCACATCCATGTGCAAGGCGGGCGAGACGTACACCACGGGAGCTCCCTGCAAAATGGGGTCAGTTTTTTTTTCAATTCTCCTCTATCTTCCATTAGAACAAGTAACGCTTGATTTATGCAAAATTGATTCCGATTTTAGCGTTGCTCAAAATATCCGTTTTCAATATATTTATGTTATCCTTTGATTAGGGGTGTTCAGAATTCCGATTCCGAGTCTTTCAAAATTGAAATTCCGCATACCCGTCCTGGATTATCAAACCAAATGAAAAACCTTGTCGGCAAAAGCCCTCCATCCCTTGGTGATGTAGTCAGTGCCGTAAGTGCTCTTGAGTGCCAGTTTGACCGCGTGTCCAATGCCGTTCTTGATCGAATTAGACAGGGTCGATTCGGTGTCCGAACAGTGCAGAAGGGCCTCGGGGAATCTGAAGAGCGAAATTAGTGTTTTTTTGCTGAACAAAAAATCTTAACAATGAACTAACTTCCTAAGAACGTAACAATTTTATCTTAGAATAATAAGAAAGTAAAAAAATTCAAATAAAAATCATTCAATTGTAAGTTTTCTATACCTGAACTGATTCGAGAGTGCCTGACTGGTGTTGCCGTAGAGCCATGCAGCGATGGACTGTCTGTGGTGGCTGCTGAGCAGGTCGATGTAGGATTTGAGGGAGGCCGAGGTCACCAGCGAACGACCCAGATCCGACAGACGCTGGTTCTCGCGGGATCTGCAAGGAATACAAAATATTCATTCGATTCATTCAACGAATATCTTCTCGAAAATTTCATCGAATGTTCGTTTGGAGAACGGTGCTGTGCGTTGCTAGAAAAATTTTGACCGAATCACGCAAATACCTGTTGGACAATGCACTCACATTCGCTCTTCTCTATCAACTCTTCACTTTCAAAATAGTTCAACTTTTCGAGAAATTCGAAGAATGATGAAGTCTTACTTGGTCTTGGCGAGAGGCGCGTGTCCGTTGACAGCGTCCTCCCTGCCGACCCACTCGTCCGAAATGATCATCTGCTCGAGCTGCTCCAGCACCGCTGACACGCCGGAGGCAGAGGACGACTGCAAAATTTGGCAAAAATTAGAAACAAAAATGGGAAAAGCATCGTTATTTTCTTCTGAAAATATCTGAATAGAAAATAACAGATTTAACGAGGGAAGATTAATTTTTAAAGATTAGGAAAAGTAAAATGTCTTGATTCCCAGCAAGAAACATTCTAATAAAAACGATAAAAAGAGATTACCTGAGTATTGGACATGCGGGAAGAGCGACGAGACAATTGTTTGGCCTGAATTTTTTTCTTGAAAATTATTTTGATCATCGTTTTTTTTGCAATTGTTTTCGTGTTTGTCGAACTTTTTAATTATGAAACGCTGACGCATTCGATACGTTTCAATTGAGGCATAGCAAATTATGTCTTGCTGCTATAAAAATTCCAAAAGGTGATCTTCTTTCATAAATTGCAAATTCAATGGCTATAATTATTTCAATATTTTCAAAGATCAAAGATGATTTCTTTTACGAATAACTAGCTGTTAGGAACCAAAATTTCTCGAAGGCCACAATTTTGCTACCTTGCAACCTTTTTTTATGTTTTTGTCAAAATTTAGAATGTTCAAAAACTAAAACAAAAAATCCAACTGACAGCAGTTCTCTTGCTTCCGTCATCCAAACCGCTATCCTCGGATTTGGTGGATGTGTTCGAGCCGGGGCTGTGCTGCTGAGAGGCCGAGTCACCCGATTTTCTGCAAATTATCGTAAATTATCGATAAGATGTACAGGAAATGAATGCTCAAAAGAGCAATTTCTAGAACTCGATGATACTATTGGGCTCTTTCAACTAATAATGACATCCCTCCATATTTATAGGACAAGGAAGCCCTAGTTTGTGTGTGGAATTATCAAGTATCTGGATGGGATGAATGCAATTTCATATTGTATGGCTTCATGATATAAAACACAAGGTTGAGAAGTTCGAAATTTAAAGAAATTTCTGAAACAACGATAACATCTGCCCACTCTTCAAATTTAACCAGAAAAGAGCTGCCCAAAAGACGCAATTTTCGTCTCATGCTCGGAAATTCAGACACAGCGCACCGACTTTTTGCTGAAGGACGAATTCCCTGGGGAACTGTAAAGAGAGAGAAGAGACAAATCTCGGACTATTAAAACGAGAAGTTTGCGATAAATCAATGCACAAATTTGTTTCTTTTTTTTTCTTCAAAAAATTCAAGGACAGTCGATATTTTTACCGTAGTTTTGTGTGTTAAAAAATCTTTACTTTGAATGAAGATGTGGCGAATCAGGGAGAACTCCACAGGCGAAAGCTCGTTTTCTTCTGCTCATGTCGACTTTAGAAACAATAGTTGGAATTTCATTTTGTCAATTTTTGAATAGTTGCTAAACAACCCTCCAATAATTGAACAAATTGCGATGTCTGATTTACAGCATTCGATAAATTCACGAGAAAACGATAAAAATCATGCAAATTCAGAATGAATCTATAGAGACTCAAAAGTCCAAATATTCGAGTAGAGTTTGAGTGAAATGGCAAATTGTGATGGATAGAAGCAGAAATAGATGAGTTTAGAGCTACGAGGAATATTTGATGGTGGCGATCGAAATGAGGACGTGCAAGCTGAATTATTCACAGAAAATGGACAGCGCTTGACAAAATGAAGATTGAAATGAAATGAAAAGAAAAGATATCGGGAAAATTCATTTGGAGAATCGATATTAGCCATTCTATGAAAATCTGTAGAATGGCTTGGCACAGCCCGATATAGATTTTCCTGAAAATAGGCCCAAACAATGTAATCGAGGGTGAGGAATCCGAAAATCGAGATCCCGGAGCTCGGGCGCGCGTTGTTTATGCTGTAGTGAATGTCGTACTGAAAAATTCAAAAATCACCTAGAGGCATAAAAACTGGTTAAACCCTATATCAAACGATTCGTCTTGACGAGATAAACAACTTTTGTTCCGAAAATTTTCCGATCCGATGCTTACATAAAAAGTTATAAGCCAAAAAGTGTCGAAATTGCCCAAAACAACGACATTTTCGATCAATACACTTGTAAAATGCAGAAGGCGCAACATATTTTCGCATTATTTTATAGAGGAGTTCTTGGCGGTCATAATGATATAGGCCACGTTTCATAAAAGTGAATCCTAGTCGAAAAATTAATTTTTTTCGAAACGTGGTCAAGTGCCATTTTGAACGAAAAATTTTCAAAAATTCCTATCTTCCTGTATGTGCACATTCCAAAATAAGTTCTGGAATGAAAGTTGATCAACTTGAAGAGCACTACAATATTTCATGGAACACTTCGATGTTAATTCACATTATCCTTGTAAACACAGTACGGGCATATAGGGTAAATTCAGGTTATTTTTTCTCGCCAAAATTAATTTCTAAAAATTTGATTTTCACTTTTAGATTATTCTCCTACTTAAGATCTACAAAATAAAAAAATAATCACTTAATTTAGTGTGAAATACAGGGAGTTATGAATTTTTGAAATTTTTTCGTTCAAATTTGCATTTGATCGCGTTTCGAAAAAAATTAATTTTTCGACTAGGATTCACTTTTATGAAACGTGGCCTATATCACTATGACCGCCAAGAACTCCTCTATAAAATAATGCGAAAATATGTTGCGCCTTCTGCATTTTACAAGTGTATTGATCGAAAATGTCGTTGTTTTGGTCAATTTCGACACTTTTTGGCTTATAACTTTTTATGTAAGCATCGGATCTGGAAATTTTCGGAACAAAAGTTGTTTATCTCGTCAAGACGAATCGTTTGATATAGGTTTTAACCAGTTTTTATGCCTCTAGGTGATTTTTGAATTTTTCAGTACGACATTCACTACAGCATAAACAACGCGCGCCCGAGCTCTGGGACCTCGATTTTCGGATTCTCCGTTCTCGATTACATTGTTAGAGACCATTTCCAGGAATACGAATTTTTGGCTGTGCCAAACCTTTCCTAACGATTCTCCATTTTTATATAGAATGGCTAATATTCTCTTCTGAAACCGAGATGAGCTGTCATTGCGAAATTCCCAAATTCATCAATTTGACAACTTGATTGCAGAATTATGAATAAGGAAGAAGGCAATCGTTTTGAAGCTGGATAAACATTTATTTTTTTGCTTGAAAAATGGTTGGGGCTTTCGAAACAGGATCCGTTTGTTTTGCCGTTTGTTCGGTTTCCAAACGGAAAAATTGAGACATGCGCAGTTGTGAGGAGAAGTAATTGAAGTGAGTGGACTAGTAGAGCAATAAAATGATAGTAAACGAGAATGGGAGTGTAGTTTTGTGTGGATGTGGATAAAATAGTACAAATTTTGGTAACACTTCAGAAAATATTAGACAGATAGATGGATCTAAAATAACGATTTTTTCACTAATCTTCAAATCAATAAAGTTCTCAAAGCATATTATTTCTAAAACTTCGAACCTCAAATATTCAAACGCTTACGCACATTTCGCCCCTTGCGAAACATAAATTTTGAGTCGTAAATTGACGAAACGAAGTGTTTGACAAGAATTGTGACAGCGAAATTATGCATACATCATGAGACGAGATGTGAATTTGAACAGAAGAAGAAAATGGACAGGCAAAATTGCAATTTTTAAGTTACATTTTCAAAGAAAAATGAAAATTGTTGCGGAATTTTAAGCTGAAATTTAGCAGATCCTTTAGTTCGAGTTAATCCAAAATGGAGCCGAAAAATGTGCGAGGCACTAACAAAGTTAAGAAGGGAGGGAAGGGAAGAGAGGAGAAGATGAAGAGAAAAAGAAGAAAGAAATAAAGCAGCGAAATGAGCCGCTTGAAAAATGGGTAAGTCAGAAGAAGGAAAAAGAGTTTGATAGTGAAGGCAGACATCGAATGGGATAAATTTGGTTAGATTTGAGGAGTAGAAGGATGTAGGACACTTGGATATTCTAGTACTCGAGTAAAAGAAGGATCTTTCATCTCATCAAATAGTGGAATGTTGAAAATTAGGTTAAGATCTCGTGGCCAATTTGAAAGAATATCAAAATGAAATTGTATACAAAAATTCATGAGCTCAAATTGTGTAGTTGGTATTTTTGAGGTCCGATTGAAAGGTCATGCAAATGAGTTTTGAGAATTTTTGGGCGTTGAACAACAAAATTCCAAAAATATTGTCAAAACTGAAAAATGATATCACTCCCTTTTAAAAGACGAAAATTCAGTTTATTTTCGAAGAACTCAAACCTTCTCGTTTTAGCAGATAGAGAGATCTGAAAGATGGCAGAGGACTGCCAATAGTCAAAGCGAAAAAATGAACCCCCCAGGCGATGCTCTTAGGAAATTCGAACGGAAAATACCTAAGCAGTTCAAAATAATTGGGAAATTTAAGGTTTTGATGCAGAAAGAAAAAGAAAGAACACTTTCACAGAACATTTTTGGATTGTTTGCCAAAGTTGAATTCATCATGGAGAAGAGAGCAAGACGTAACAATGGGCTATCATAAAAGTGAAATGTTCCTGAAAAGGGCATCTTACAAAAAAAAATCGACTTCATATCGTTTTTAGAAGCCCATACTAAAAGCATTTTTGAGGCATTAGCATTTTAATAATTTGGGCAAAATGTGGAGCTAATTTGGAGAAAATTCTCTAGAAAAGCAAGAGGGTTCGCTTCATTGTCAACTCTCTTCCAGCTGTTTTAGTATTCTCGCAGTCATTCAGCTATTTAGCCAACTTCAAACGCAACTCTAATTCCATTCTTTTTCTACTCGTGCTTTGAACAGCCCTTTATCGTTGAATCACAGAAATTGCCGTTTATGCAATACCACTTGCCTTCTATAAAGTCAATTTGAAGAAAAATGATCAAGAATTACTTCCACTTTCGATAATTTTTCGATCAATTGATAACTCGATCGAAATTGAATGAAAAGTGTGAAACGTCACACAATTGGGAAAAGTGTTTAAAAATAATAATATGCGCGATGTTTTACTATTCTTCCAAACTAACGTCTTTTCTCGCCTACAATTTTCAGGTTTCAACGCTGAAAAACTTATCAACTTTGTTGATCTTCAGACTTCTAATTCAAAATAAGTGAAAAGAAGAAGATAGCTTGAAGAAGAGAAAAACAGGCGCTGCAAAGTCAGGAATTTCAATTCAGGAAAATCAAGCAAAAGTCAACCGAAAGTCGGGATGGCATTCCACTCAATTAGAGCAGTCATTCAAAATTCCTGCACATAAAGCAATTACAAATCTAATTTTATCCTCCTTATAATTGCAGAGAAATAGATTTCCGGAAATGCCGAAATATAAGGGAAAGGTCTAAAAGCGTTCATCCAGAAATAACGATGAAATAGTTCGTAATGTAATTGATTGAAAAAGAAGGAGTGACTAATAAATAAGTAATCGATCGATTTATGATATCATTTTTGTGCTAGCAAAATTTGGTAGGTTTCAATTTCGAATGTTACAAAACGCGACATTTTAAAATTGGATGTGCCTTTCAAATCTATTTTTTAAAATTATTTTTCATCAAAATCCTTTGCTGTCAATGCGTGGTAACAAATTTTACTGTTCAAAAGATGTGTGAATTTTTCGATTTTCTATAATTTCTTCCCAATATTTTTTTTCAATTTTCAATCACTTTCTTAATTTTCTTATATTTCCATTCGAGTGAAAGTTTGACCATCTGAAGCATCGCTCTTCCTGAATTGGCATAGGCAGAGTAGAGATGATAGAAATCAAGAATAAGCAGAAGCTGGAGTAGTGGGGAGATACGAAAACGCGCAAAGCCAGAAAAAATACGGCGTGAGGAAGAGATAACGAAAGTGAAATTGGGGCACTACGGACAAAATGACAGACAAAAAGAGATTCCCTATTCCTATTCATGCAGAAGATGCGCGAATAGATAGTCCGTTTGCTGGTGGTGGTTCCAATCAAAATTCTCGATTTTTGAATCGAATGGATTTGTAGATTTCAAAAGAAGATATGAAAGGAAAATCCCATGAAGCCATACAACTAGATTTATGGGAGAAAAATCTAGAAAACTAGAATTTTTTTTCTAATTGTGAAAAGAAGATGGAAATTGGCCCACCCATCGATGTTGGAGAGCATGTGGTCGACCTCGCGCACGGCTTCCTGCAGCTCCGCTTTGCTCGCCATCTGAAATATCACAAATCAGAAGGAAATCATAGAAAAATCACGAAACGTTCGAAACTTTCGAGAAAATCGATAAGAAATAGAAAGTTCAAGCGACGAAGAGTAGTAAACGATGAACGCGTAAAGACACTTTTGAGCGAAGAAAAAGCTTGACTATTTCTATCTTTGGTCTTCGCGTCGTAATGTTCATTTTTCAGAGAAATTTTTGTACGAATTTCATTAAAAAAATTGACAACACGAATCGTCGGAGAAGCCATTCTGGTTTGGACATGAAAAATCAAACAGAAACGGATAGAGACAGTACCAAATTGGGCAAACAGTTGGGGAAAATGCGGAGATCGGGGAAATGGAATTTTAACGAAACTGGAACAGAATATTGTTTTGAAAATGAATTGATAGGGGGATTATTGATTTGCAAAATTTGGGAATTCTTGAAGGTTCATGCAAGGGATTTTCAAAAATATCAAATTTCTCGATGAAAAAGGGCGAGCGATATTCGAGAGAAGTAAATCCGGCAGAGATTAGGGGATTGACAAATTTGGAGACAGAACTGGTAAGGGAAGGGCGGATTTGTGAAGCAAAAAGGTACATCCACATCAATCAATTTGTTTGCGTTTGCGAAAAGGACAAAACTCACGCAGAGCGATCGAAACATCGCAGCCAACTTGGAGGGAAGCACACGGGGTAATGAACTCCAAGAAACAAGAACAAGAAAATGAACTTCCTTTTCTCGAAAGCGACATTATGCTAATTTGCACTTTCGGAAATTGCTGCATCAAAGATGAAAAAAACCAAGCAATTTTAAAAAAAAGTTTGTTGGGGGTTTACTGTTCTAACAAATATTTGCAAAAAAATTGGTTTTTTTAATCCGTTTTCGATTGTTTTTTTTTTCATTTTTGTCGAAATTTTCTTGTTTGCTCAGCTCATATACATTTTTAATTCTCCATTTCAGGAAAACAAGATGCTTTTTGGGTCTTGGAGAGCCGCGTTGCAAATATGTATAGATTGATGTGTTGGAAATGCTGGCAACTCGCTACAATATGTGACTAATGTCCAAAAATACAGTGCCAAGTGCGAAAGAGTGAAAATCGTCTTCTGTCACTAAGCACTTTCATTTCGCATCGATAGTAGGTGAGATTTTCGCTAGCTTGATTTTAGGAGAAGTGTCCGTAAATCTGCCCCATCGCTAACTATTCGCAATGGGTCATTTTTCTTCGAGCTTTTTCGACTCTCGTTGCGTGCGCCTCTAAACGCGGTTTCGCGAATGTTCCCCATCGAAAACATAATGCTGTGAACTGGCATACAATTGGAAAAGGTACGATTACAGATGCTATGAAAATATTCATTTCAAAATACAGTTTGCAAGAAAATCTCTGAACAGACGTGGATCAAACGACTGTTTGGGAGTCGCTTTCTTCACGAAATTGAGCGACTCCCAACAGTCGTTTGGTGCATTTCTGTTCTCCTGGTCTGTTTTGATCGGCTGATCATAGGGTAGAGGAATTTGGCGAAATTTAGTCATTCCGCAGAATTTCGAGGTAAGAATTGATCAATCGTCAAAAATAGATAGGTAGAGAGGGGAACTGTCAATTATAAAGTGATGTAGAAGCAGGGGAATGAGAGATAATGACGGGGCTGTGAAATGGTTCGTTTTGCAGGGAGAGAGAGAATGTAAGTGATGTAAGAGAACCCGTGTCTTTCCGAATAAGCGCTGCGCGAGACTGTCGAATGTCAAACTGACGAGTTCCCTTCCATTTTTGCGTCTGTCTCTTTTTCTCTTGTCTCCCCTTCCCTCTTTCTCCTTGTTCGTTTTTGCCCTCCGGCCGCCACCTCACCAATTCCAATCGATCAATCGAGAATGAAATAGCAGCAGAAATCGAGAGACTCGCGAGAAAATACGCGCGTAGAGAAGAGAGAATGAGAAGAGAAATGAAGATACGCACTTCGCATGCAACGTGGATTCGATGCAACGCAACGGTCCATGAATTTGCGAAAAAAAAATTCATCGGAGGCTTGATTTTACAGGAATCGTCCATGTTATATTAGTGGAGAGTCAAGCAGAATTTTATAGACGAAGAAAAATACATGAACTTCAAGATTTTTTTCTGGATAATTTGAAAAAAGATACAATTCTAGTAAATCTAGTAAATATCTAGCTACATCTGAAAAAGACCTTCATAAAAGTTGTACTTCCAAGTACAAGTTTGCAGTTTTGCAGTAGGAAAATAGCAAAGGCATAGAAAAGTGATAAGAAAACTAATGAAACGAAGTGAAAACAATATCTTCAAAGGTTCGGTGAAAATCAATGTTTTTTGTTGCTATGACTTTCAATTTCCACGTGCCAAATTGTTGAAAAGCAGTGAAAACAGAAAATAACAAACTGACTGACTGACTGAGGCTGGGAATGAGGTCTGACTATGAGGGAATAGGTCTATGGCTGGCACTGCGATTCTGCGCTTGTGCCTCTTCCTCTATTTGCGCTTTGCTAAACGTAAGTAATAAACACTTTGCAGGGCTGGTTTTTTTCTACGCAAGATAGCGTGATCTCTATTATTAGTGAAGAGGACAAGAAACCATCAATTCGCACTATGATAGGCACAAAGAGAACCGAAATAACTGATGAAAGTCGAGATAGTTTTTGTCGATCAGTCAGAAATATAGAAGAAGAAGCTGTTAAAAATAATGAATGATTCCGGTTGGGTGGTTCTTAGGGGTTTTCTGACAACAAAATTCATAGAGAATATGTGGGAGTTGTTGGCTGCATGGCAACGCTTGCTTTACCCTGCGCATTTCTTCTGCTGTTTTCATGTGCTTCTAAACATAAACACAACCGGACAGGGAAGGCATTAATTCGAATGCAAACCTGTTCACCTGGAACACTACCAAGAAATATGAAGATGCAGGAAGTAATTATGAGTTTTAGGTTTTGTTTGATTCATAAATTTTGAAAGTCATAGAAGTTTCCAAACACTAAAGCTTGAATTTCGGATGTGGCAAAAGCAACTTGGTAGCCTGCAATGACATGTTTATTTCAGCCTGACAAATGACAAGGGATATTTGAACGAATCGCATAAAATTGACATAAAACAAAGGACAAGGATTAGGAAAGGGGGCTGCAAACAAACGAATTGGAAAAGGGAGACGAAAGCAGCGCTATTTGACAGCCTTTTGGATGTCAATGAAGCGCTGAAACGGGATCACGGAAAATCGATACTATTTGTGACCAGACACGATGACTTTGACGCACACTGTGAACATGTCATTTGGAGCTTTTTTTAAATCAGCATGCATAATTTTGAAAGCTCTCTTCACGCTTGTCAAATTTCGAACTCTCGAGCGAACGCAAAAAGAAGTAAGAAAAACGAATAATTGAAAATCGGAGCCTAGCAATATGGGAAATGAGGAAACCGCACCATTTATGGAGGGCAAGGTGACATATAAACAGGCGCAGAGAAAGACAGACAAACATACAAATTACTAACCTACTTACTCGTGAGAGCGATAAAGAGTTCAATCGAATAAGGAGACTCTCATTTGTTAAATGACCATTCTGGTCACTGAAATTTCTAGCTATACTTTTCAAAATATTTGGACACAAATTCGAAACAAGACCATTTAACCGAACGATTATAAATAATTATTATTGTGAAATCAAATTGTTTCACAGAAATTTCAAGAGTTCTGATAAAGAAATAATACTTTTTAAAAGTCTCAGAAAGAAGTGTGAAATAGCAATAAATTTCTATACGAATTAGAACCTTGAAATAGAATGCAAACTTGAAGAGCAGAGAAAGTTGTTGGAGCTGATAAGTTGATAAGAGAAGGAAAGCGAATGGTTACTTTTGTGCAAGCAAAGAAGCGAAGAAATCGATGGCAGCTTGTGATCGCTGATCCCTCTATGCAACTGCTATATTGGGGTACTTGTTATTTTCAACAAAATTCAATTTGTACATGACAATTTGAGAGAATGTTTTCATTTTGAATGAGAAACCTATCTCGAATTTCATAAATCGACGGTGCAAGTGAATTCACATGAGAGACCTAACTACTATTTAATTCTGAAATTTGTTTGGAGGCAGAAAGCGAATTTCGAGATTGAGATAAGCGAATTCAGCCCATTCATGTAAACCCACCCAGATCTTCATGTTCGATTCTTATTTCCCTAGTTTTTCAGGGTCTTTTCCTCAAAATTTCCAGCTTCTCCTTTCCCTCACTGCCTCTCAACAGCCACGTTGCCTATCTGCATTTCGTATCTCTCGGGGGACAGACCTCTTTTCTATTTTCCCTTTCCTTCCCTTCCATTCTTCCTCTGCCGGCCTGTTGAATCCTTCCATATTCATACGCGCACATGTGCTGCGGCTGTGTGTTGTGGAAGGAAAAATGAACAGAAAAGAGGAAATAAAGCAGCAAAATGAGAACGGAAAGTGTATGGACAAATCGAACAGCGCAACTCACACTTCCACACCCCGACACAATTGACAGAGCTGACAAGGGCCAATGAGCCGATTCTAACGACTTGTTGTTCCAGAACTCTGTGGTCTTTGAAATACCGTGGAAATGGCAATGTGCCGAAACTAATGCGTAATTTTATTGCAATAATATCTCCAATGGTAAATTGAAAACGGTGAGTTTCTATAAAGAAGTGCCATGGCAAATAGATCCATCTGGCAAACGCTTGAAGACAATGTCTGAAGGTCTGAAGCCCCATGCATTCTTAAAATCTAAACTTGATCAAACTCTACGAAAAATCTAAATTTAAGAAATGGTCACAAATTCATAGGTCATTAGAGGAGGCGCGTTTGCGAATTTTGCACTCAAGTAGCAACCTGTCGAGTAAGTGCACTACTGGGTCATGCATAATTTTGGCAGCATTTCACTTTGACGACTAGACTCCCTCGAGGGCTATGCTAAATTTATGACACAATTGAAAAACAAGAAGGAATGATTTACTTCTATGTTAGCAGCGTAGAAATACCAAGAAAATGCAACAAAATATTGCATCAGTAAACAGCGATCAAAGTCATTGCCTCGTACCTTGCTGTGTGAATATTTGAGATATTTGATATCCAAGTCGAATGCCTCTCGAGCGCCAAATGCTCCATTTTATTGCCGCTCTTTCCCATTCTCATGTCAATTGGACACCAGGCGCATTTACATGATTAACGATCGGCAATTTGTCATAACACAGATTTTTATAGAAATATTTGAAAAATTAGCAAAACAATGATTTGAAAATTAAAGTAGCAGGTGGCCTAATGTCTTGATCACTTAGGAGTTTAAGAAAATAAGACTTAGCTGAAAATTTATGTTTCAAAATTGAAAAATTGATAAATCTCTCTAGCTGAAACTTTTCAAAGTTCTATTTAGAAATTTTTTTAACAATTTGACTATTTTTCGGCTTCATAAATCAAGTTGCATAACGGCAAAGACTTACCACTCCATGTAAAAATTCAGAACATTTTGTGGAGGAATTACTTCCTTGTTTCTTGGAATAATAAGAAACTTTATCCACCTTTTTCCCCAAATAAACACTACTTTCCAAAAATATTTAAAATTATCGACTGTTCCGAATGATATGGTTAAATATCCCTCTGCTCTATCAATAAGCGCGCTTCTCATTAATTGAAAAAAAAATATTCCTTTCTGTATTTCTTTCAATCAACCCTTTCTTTGCACTTTTCTCGATATTTTGTGTCAAGTGTTTTTTTTATTATTTAGTAAGCTTTTTCATTACCACGAATGAAGTGTTGAATTTCTATGAACTCCAATGTTTAAGCACAAAGAATGGAGTTCAAATTCTACCAAATTTTCGTGCTAGAAATAGAATATCTTCTCGAAAATTCCTGCACCCGAAAAGTATTTCAATTCCATCAAATTTCATATGATGAGTAATCTATTATCGACAAGCTTTTATTCCTTTTGTGAATGATATTCTTTAAAAGATTACTAATTCCATATTTTCTTTTATCGCTGTCCGGATCTTCAATTGAATGCCAGAGTAATTCAACCTCAAGTGCGTATTCTTCATTACTGTAGGAAATATAAGGCTTCAGATATGACGGATAGTTACAACCGATTGGTTTATGACATTTTTCATGATTACAGGAAAGAACCTCCAATTGAAGGTACTTTCGAAATAATTTACATGATTTTCACGTTTAAATATTCTTTGGTAATGTTTACTCAATTCACTTATCTATCATTTGGAAGGATTTACTAGTGTTTCTTCTTTAATATCAGTAGTTTTCAAGCCATGCATATTCCAAATGTTGCGTGCAAACCTACCAACAAGTAATCCTCCATTTAGCTCAGATATGTGAATTGGCACCACAACTTCAGTTGAAAGTTACGCTCTTCTACACGAAATTAGTCGAAGTGGTAAGTTTAAATGGCAAGGTAACTTTAATCAAACTTATGATTTAATCCAGATGGAAAAAGACGAGACAATCGCTATGATTGTCGAGTTGAAAGTCGTAAGTTTTGAATAAGATATTTTGTCACGATTACATAGAATTTGACAAAAGTATGTACGTTGATTAAATAAAAAAACCCTTAGATTTGAGAAAGTGAATTAGAAAAAAGTGACCTAAACTTCTTGAAACTTGGCATTTATAGGAATTGATTATCAAGAAATAGAAAATTATTTCAAAAATATGTAGTTTAAAATTACGTTCACTTTTGAGTTCGAATTGTCACAAAGGCTTTTATCTTTCTCTATTATATTCATTGTTTAGGACTGGATCGATAGCCGAATTAATTGGAACCCTAAAGAATATGGCGGCATTGAGCACGTTTTTAGAAGTCACGACGAAGTGTGGATCCCTGACTTGACAATAATCAACGCAAACGATGTTCGAGACTACCGAGAGGACTATCAAAAAGTGGTGCAGATTTACTCGAATGGAACAGTCCAATATTATATGATCATGTTGGCATCTTTTGTCTGCAATTATGATGTATCAAGATGTAACATTTTCCATACAAACTTATTCTTGCAGCTACGCCGTCTTCCTTTTGACAAGCAAATATGCAACATTTCTATCGTCACCTACAATACGCTCATCCCGATAAAGCTTATCTCATCAGAAAAACTCGTCACTCTCGGACTGGTAAGAAATTTTATTTCAACCTACAAAGATGTTATCAAAATCTCACGGAATTCGTTTATGAAATGAGATTCCAAATTGAAATATTTAATGATAAGGAAGACAAAGAACTATTCAAGGGCCCTGAAAATGCTCTCGGCAATGGTGAATGGCGCGTCGTCAATCTGACGAAGGATGATAGTGCGAGCGTTCCGTGCATTAATGCAGAAGATCTATATCCAATTGTATATTTTTTTAAACTTTATTGGTCATTGTTCTGATATACTTAGGGATATTTCTCGATTCATATGTATCGTTGTGGAATTTATTATGTATTTCTAATCGCGATACCATCGTTCATTTTCAATATCATCTCAATTTTTGGAATTTTCATGAAGAATATAGATCGGATGGGACAGGTTAGTAGTGTCGATGAGCGATCACCTGGAATAAAGTAGAAAGGACACATTTCTTTCTCTTCCCCTTTTGAGCATCAACTAACAAAGAATTGACCGGACGAACGCCGAGAAGCTGCCGCCCGGCAACCGCTCG
The DNA here is from genome assembly GCA_002287525.1 of Diploscapter pachys. Lineage (NCBI taxonomy): Eukaryota > Metazoa > Nematoda > Chromadorea > Rhabditida > Rhabditidae > Diploscapter > Diploscapter pachys. Next base: position 156,124 of record LIAE01006519.1, on the reverse strand, counting down.
GAGGCCGGACGGCTATTGCACGGCGTTCGTCCGATCAATTTTCTGAGAAAAAATGCGCACTAATACGCAATTGTTCACATGGGGATTTTGCTTATCTTCTTCGTTCTTTCATCGAAATTAGTGAGGTTTTCACTATGAACACTTTCCAACTTTGCCCTTTATCGATATTGGTAAAAATGTATTGGCCAATTATCGATAATTAGCACAAAAATTGAGAGAATAAGAAGAGAAAACAAAAATCTGCAAAAAAAAACATTGTCATCAAATCGAGGGAGATACGTGATTCGCAAAAGCGAGGAGAAAGAAACGCATCCCTTTTACTTGATTCCAAATTATCGCTTATCAACAGTATGGCTTTTCCGTGAATAATCATGCATATTTTAGTTGACGATCGTTCTGACAAACCTAATGTCATTGAAGTAAGCTCAACTGATAAAATTGGCTGATTTCAAGAAACAGTTCCCATTTTCAGCTTCCTTCTCTCAATATTGGCCGATTCCATTTCAAAGACTCGATATCTCCCTTTGCTTGGTAGTTTATAAATTGCAAGATTATTAATATTTCATCATAAACTTTAGCTTTGTACGTCATTATCAACCTGATCATTATTATTATTGCGTATTTCGTCATTTTATGCAAAATTCTATTGGATAAGAAAATCCTGAAGAAACTGCATAAGTGGCAGGAAGATCAGGAATCGAAAACTCATGCATGGTTTGTTAAGTTACTGAAGTCACATCATAACAGTTTTTAGGTCGCCTGTGAGCAACTTTTTGCTAAAGAATATTTGGGATATTTTATACTACATTCTTCAAGCTACGAATTTGGCAAATCTCATTTACTTTTTCTTTGCCTAATTTAGGGAATCCAAGATGGTTTAACCTTGTTCATTTTGTATGAAAATCGTGAATAAATTTTATTTCCGTGCAAAGTTTTATCTAAATTGAGCTCATATTATGTGCTCTAAAATTTCAAATGTTAATGAAAATTTTCTCGTCTAGAGGATCAAATGTCGAAACTTGAGAATGAGTTCCCACCTAATCGAATTTTTTCATAACTTCCTACTGATTAGTCATTCAAAATTCAGTCTTGTTATGCACTCACTATCTAGAATTCGTCTGAATTATTTTGTCTGTTAATGTTTATGGGGTTAATGAGAAAATTATGGACACTTTTAATTTTCATATTTTCAAGTATCCATTGCCAGAATATTTCAGGTAAGAAATGAGAATGAAACATCTTATGATGCCCTTTTCAGAATTGAGTAACTCTTATGATCGTCTTTTAAAATTCATTTTCAAAGACTACGATGTTTCGAGAGCTCCTATTGAAGGTACAGAATATTGTAGAATTTAGAAAAGTAAACAAAAATACGTTTAGCTCAACGATGCCATTTATCACCTCTGATGAATATGACAGTCATGCTGTCCTATATCAAAGTGGTCGAAGTTGTGAGTTTTACCTCAATGAGTATTCTTGACATGATTTGGTATTATTTTCAGATCGAAAAGGATGAAACCATGACTATGATTACTGAGTTGAAGATCGTATGTTTCTTTGAAGAAATTATTATGAAAAAGAAACAACCTTCAGCAATATACCGATTCTCGAATAAACTGGAACCCAGAAGAATTTGACGGGCTCGATTATGTCTATGTGAAGGAGTCAGATATTTGGATACCAGGTGAGTGCAGACAGTGAAACCTTGCCGCTCGCCTTCTCTAAAATGAGCGAGAAATGGTAGAAGAAATAACGATTTTGTAAATTTCGCAGTGATTTTAATGTATTCAAATCCCAAATGAAAATTCAAGCGACGAAAAGAATGTTAGAAAAAGTGAAAATTCGGAAAACTTCTTCTTGACGTCACAACTTTTCATGAAATTATCCATTTCGAAAACGGCAAAAAACCTCAGAATCAATAAAAGTCGGACTTTAATATGGTGTAATTTTCATCGTTCATGCTTTACGTTTTTAAAAATCCACCTGCGCCCTCTAGCTTTATTAGGGTAGCCAAATGTAAAGCATCTTTTCTTACAACTATTTCGCCAAGTGATCTCAAAATTTTCTATCGTTACAAAACCACAAAATTCCATGTTGTTTTCTAGGCCACATTGGCAATGTTTCAGATGTGACAGTGATCGATGCCGACGACGTGAAGGACTACCGTGAAGATATTCAGAAATTGGCCCAGATCTTCGCGAATGGCACTGTTCAGTTTTTCATGTATATGCTCACTTCCACCGTTTGCAATTATGATGTAACTGATGATCTAACGAGGGAAACTACCAATGCGTTACCCACTGAATCAGTTCATATTTGCAAGGTAATTCAATTCGGACATGCTAGTAACGGATATTAGGTTAAAAAGTGTCCTCCGTTCATCCTAATGCCAGGATCTGACTTCAAAGTTTTCTCTTTTAAAACCTTACTGATGTGCGAGTAATGAAATTGCCAACTCTCACAATAATGTACGCTAATTTTGCATTGCTAATGTTTGCAAAGTAAAGGAAAGAGGCTGACTTTGATGTAAAATCCTGGAAGCATGATGGAAGGAGGGCACTTTTTAATTTGATGATATTCGTTATCAGCATGTCCGAATTGAATTACCCTGAAAATACGAACTGATTCTGTGGGCAACACACTGATATTTCCTTTGTAAAATTATTTTGACCATTTTTCTCAGTTACGCCGATTCCCGTTCGACAAACAAATCTGCAATATTTCTGTCGTTAGCTATACTTATCTTATTCCAATAAAGCTCAGCATTCGTGAGAAGCTCATGACGGATGAATTGGTCTGTTAATTCATGCATAGTCAGAAATTTTAAAAAAATATTTAGACGAAAGGCAATTTATTGGGAAATGGAGAATGGCAAATGGTCAACTTATCGAAAGATGACGGTGGAAGCGTGGTCTGCGCGCCTGGAGCTGACGCACTGCCGATTGTAGGTTTTATAATGTGTTCTCAGGCCATGAGCTTTCTAAAGTCACCTCTAAATCTAGGGCATGTTTTCTGTTCACATAACACGCCATAGTGTGCTCTATGTGTTTTTGATTTCTATACCGTCATTCATCCTCAACATTACTTCGATTTTTGGGCTCTTTGTGAAGAATATCGATCGGATGGGACAATTAACTATTCTATTGACAAACCTGATGTCGTTAAAGTTAGTCCAGTGAACCATTTCATTAACGACTTTCAACAAGTTTTCAGTTTCTTGCTTTCGATATTGGCAGATTCGATACAAAAGACCGCATATCTTCCATTGCTCGGTAACAAACATTTGGAGAAGGTGTAAATATTTCTTAAAATTTAGCTCTCTATGTCATCATAAATCTGATAATTATTATCATAAGCTATTGCATTATTTTGTCTAAAGCGTATCTTGAAAAGAAGATTTTGAAGAAATGTCAAAAATGGCAAGAAGCTCGGGAGGCGAAAAATCATACATGGTTTGTCAAGTTACTGAAGTCAGTTCATAACAATTTTTAGGTCGTCGATGAGCTTTTTTCTAATGCACATTTGGGACATCTTGTACTACTGTCTACAGGCTGCTAACCTTGCAAATCTTATTTATTTCTTCTCCGCGTAAATCTTGCACACTATTACTCTCCGTTATCCCTGGCTAGGAAAAGGTAAGAACCATCATTTGGCTTTTGGAAATAGACCTATACAGGATGAAGCGGGTATTTTGTCGATCCGAAGTATGTAATTAGTTTTTTGTCGAGCGCAAGTATTTCCAACATTTGCCTCATGATGGGATCTTTTAAGTCAAAAATAGGAACTGCATGGCAGAGTGGTAAGAATTCGACGATAGATCGAGTCAGAGGCTAGTCCGTTATTATCACTAGATCGAATTTCTACAAAATAATCTTTCATTATTTTCTGTAATAATGATCTTTTCTTTTTAGCAAAACCGTTGAGTATGTCTGTTTGTTTGTTTGTCCGAGCTTAGATTAGTATTTTTTAAAAGAAAGAAAACCGTTTTTACCACAACAGAATATTATCAATGCAAAATCGATCAAATTTTTCTGCGTTTTACACCTCCATTAAATTACCTTTCCAGTCATATATAACATACGGGAGCCAGACAAACCTATCATAGAGACCTAAGCCTGGACAAACACACGAACTCAACAAAAATACTAATTGTTTAGATTTAGATTCGATAATAAAAAATAAAATTTACTTATTTAGTTAAATCGCAAAGTGAAAAGAACATCCAAGCCAAAATCACTTGGATGAATGAAATTAAGCTGTAGAAAACGACTAGTCGAAATTAAAAACAAACAAAGAGTACATAGTTTTTAGTTTCAAGAGTCATGATAAGTCAAGAAAGTTACCAGTTTTTGATCCTAGCTAATTGAATTTTTATATTACATTTTTTACTCGAATCACTCAAAAGCTTTAACTGTCGTTATTTGTAATTTGAAGAATTATGCATCTCTCCATTTTTCAGAACATTTTTTTGTCAAAATATGAAATTTGAGAGAATACACAGTAACTTGAAAAAGAAATGAATTTAGATAAGGATAAAATTTCAAATGAGATCTGAATAATATCCGTAAGAAAGTTGGAAAAAAACTGAGCAAAGACGAGAGAAGACTAATCGATCAGAAACGATAGAGATCTCGTGCATTTTGCAGGGTAATGCTTAGGACCTTGTCGATTGACGTGCCCGCAGCTTCGGCTATCAAGTCGGCAGAATACACCGCTGAAATTCATTACCTTTCTAATATGAGGAAAGAATGACCCATACCGTATCCAGGCATGTTGATTTTCACAGGCGAGTGTTGTGTATCTGTAGGAGCATCCTAAATTGACTCTAGTTTTTTTTTTAATATTGGGAAAATGTTCTTTACCTTCGGTCGGAAGAACGGCGAATCGGTTTCAATGAGAATCCTTCCGATTCCGACTTTGTTAATGAGCTGCCGAATCCGATTTATTTCTTTACTATGTGGGTTCTTCGGACAAATTCCTGAAATTATCAGCATTTTACTCATTTTTCTAATTTGAAATTTCACCAAATTTAACGTTTGGAAAGGCCTCGACCCATCGTTCTGCTACTTCGACAGATTCGGAGAAGCAATGTCTGTGGATCTGATGATCCTTCTTCAGGACCTAAAATGAACTATTTCAACAACTCTTATGCTGGCTCAAATCTAGATCCATTTGGAAGCTGATTGTAAGCTTGAGATTGATACAACTTGATATTTGTATTCAATTTGAGACAATATTTCATGCAAGTTATCAAGTTTTTGCTTTTTGCCAACAATATTTACCCCTTTCAACTCAGCCAGACACAAATCCTCTGCATCGTCCGAGTCAGACCCCCTGCAGTGGATGATAATCGGCATCTCGAAGTGCAGAGCCAACTGAAGCTGCCCTCTCAGTGCCTCCAACTGCTTCTCCTTCGGTGCTCCCATTCTAAAGTAGGCAAATTGTTGATTTCTCAGAATTAAAGCAATTTCATCGACTGATGGCAATTTGCCAATGAAATTTCACCATCTGGAACACTTTGATGATTCAACTGCAAAGTGGATCAAATAAAGTAAAAAATGGTTTCCATTTGTAACGTATCATGATCAAATAAAACTCTAGTTCCACTCAAGTGCTGCTGCAATGTTTGCAGTCCATTCCCTTGCAAAAACTATGTTTTCACACGTTCTTTGCTCACGATGTGCATCGCAACTCTAAGAAAATATGAACAATTTTGGATGAACAGTAGCTAAAATTTCGTAATAGTAAATTTAGCAGGATAAGCAAACTTTCTATATTTGGAAATCGATGCTATATTACACACTGGAAGGATCAAATAGAGAACAGTCCTAGTCTAGAGCAGTAACTTGTCATCTCACCAATGTGATTCATGTCAGTTTCACGTTATTCATCGTATTTTAAAATGTTTTCGAAGTTGACATTATCTCGCTTCATCTACTCTTTCATTTTCTCGTTTTTCCTTCAAAAATGCTTACTTGTAGAAATCGAGTCCGAACTCTCCCAGAGCAATTGTCTTGTAGGTGTCGGTGTCCTGGATGATATCAGCGAGTCTCTTTTCGAAGTCTTCGTTCCATTCTTTGGCTTTGTTCGGGTGGCACCCGTAGGCCATTCCAATCGTGTAGTGGTTCTAAATAGTGAACATTTTTATGAAAAATTCGTAAAACTTAAAGCCCTAAGAATTGCTAGCTTGTGGAATTGAACGACTGAACATTTTTAGCAAGAATAACAATAGCGATATTGTTGGACTGTTCGAAATTTGTGCTTTTGGTGGTAACTCCTTATTCTATTTTGGGTTAATAATATTTTCGATTCAGCTAATTTAAGATTCTTTAAAATGAAACTGACCTCAATGATCGCTCTGACCCATCCCATGTGATGCCTCAGAACACTGGGATCGATGATATTTGGGATGCAGCCTAGAATTGCACTTTTCATCGACAATGAGTCACTTTAAATTTTCTAACCGCCAAAATTGGTCGGGAAAGCTCCAGGAAACATCCTTTCCAAATCCTCCACGGAGTGCACTCGGCATTTCATTTTCTGGAACGCATCGAAGATGAAATCCCAGTGACAGTGGGTGTCCACGTATCGCTCGCTCGAGTTGCACAGAGTGAATCTGCTCCGATTCTAAAACAAAGAAATAAGTTTAAAACTTAAAGCGCGTTTCAACCAGAATAATCATTTTAGATCGCTTTTTCTTTCTGTATTTTATCTTCGACAATATCTTGATTCGTTACCTCTATTATATAGTTTTGGTTTCCAAATTAGGTTTTGAGTATCTATGAAGGTTTTCGTGAAAATCTGAGTGAACTTTTGTTAAGCAATTCGTATATGGAGATTTAAAAAAAAAAAAAAAGATTTTTTCGCCCCGCTATCGCGCTCCTTTAACTTTTGAATTCATACTTTGAAGTTAAATCATTACATTGATTAATTTTTTTAAATCAAAATAATATTATAATTGGAATGTTGTGAAATTACGCCAACCGAGGGCTGGCGCTTTCTAGTGATTACTAGAAAATCATTTTACAATGAGCATTCTCTACCTCGTTCGAGTCTGTCCTCCGCGAGCTGTGTGGACTGTCTTGTCGTTTCAGAGTGCTGTTCTCGAAAACGAGAGGCTGCTTGATAACTTTCGTCGTGATTCCATCTTGCTTCCTTAGGTCGGACGGGATGTAACGAGGAGTCTGTGAGGTGGACGGCTGCTGATCACCGTCGAACGAATAATCGTCACTAAAATTTTTTCGTTATTCCTAAGACTTCGTGATTATAAGGCCCTAATATTCAAGGATCAGGTAATATACTCAAATTTACTTACCGATAAGATCCAGTGTTTCCATTTGCGATTCGGAGAGAAGGAAATTCGAAATCGTCTTCACCACAGCATGATGATAACCTAACGAATGACAATAACATTTACTTTCAAGAAGATAAGGAATCTTACGATGGACAATTCCGGCCGTAGCTCGATTTGGTTACGGTAGGCTCAACAGATGTTGAGCTAGAAGGCTGATTTGAATTCGAAGAGTATGCGACTCCATTGACAACTGGAAGGAGATTGTTTGACATCGAGGACCGCGGAGAGTTGGGTCGCTTTTCTGGAGATTTTGATCTGGATTTGCGTTCGCTTGATTTGATATTTTCCGAGGGAGTCGATCTGAAATGTTGAACTGTCGAAAGTGCCAAATTTGAAACTACTCATTTTATCTGAATTTTGCATGAATAACTTTATTTTTTACTCGTTTGTATCCGATTCGGCACTTCCAATCTTGGTGGTTCGTCCATCCAATTGCGAATCGTTCGTCTTTCCAGTCTTTTTAACTTCATTTTTAGCCTCTCCAGCTTCAGTCTTGATCGGCTTCTTCCGTTCCTTCTCCACCAATTCATTGGGTGCTTTTCCGTATTCGCATTTCGGCTTCCGATCCTCTTTAACCTTCAGTCCTCCACGGCCAGGTACGTAAATTTGATAGCCCTCTCCTGAGATTATTTTCTTGAAACTTAAAAATTCATAGCTTCTAAATTAAATTCAGTCCCATTTTGAACAAAAAAAAATTCCTACCCACTATCATAAGCTCTCTTGAAGTTTTTTTCAATCCAAATATTCATTTATGCAAAGGAAAAGATCGTAGTTTTCATTTTTCGAAACTAGCTCTCAGAATTTTCGCGAACTACTCTTTATGTTCTAATATCTGCTCTAAATTTGAATTCGAGATAAATTTTCTTAGCTAGTTCGCCATTGATCGTTTTTATTGAATTAACAAATGAAGTCTTACTTATCTTTTTCTTCTCTGAGGTGATTGCAGCAGGAGATCTGTGTGTATTTTCTGTTCTGTCTGACGAGGGAGGTATTTTGATTATCGGTTGGACATTTTCGGAATCTCCGTCCTTCCCGTTTGCCTTCATCTGAAAAAGTCGTGAGAATCTATAACTTAAATAGTCAATTTATCGAATCAGAAAGTTATAAATTAACGGGAAGTTATTTTGAGAATTAGATGCAGGATTGAAAATTTGAGACCCGAGCGGCTTTTTTCGAATCTAAATTTGCAACCCTGGTTAGATGTAAGAGGATAATTGACAGAAATTATTGGGTAAAAGGGTATAATTTTTGAAATAAACTAAGCCTGAGAGATTTTAAACTTTTGTAAAATAAGAGCAAGAGATCTGATTCATATCCGCGTCGAAAAATAAGGCATTCGAACGATTATTAGAGTGATTGAAAGAGTGGAATTAGTGAGATTAACATTGAGATTCAAATTCTTGAGAATAATCAAATAGTTTCAACAGAGTACAGTTAACCAGAAATGATAACAATCGAAAATGCGAAAAGTTGGTAATGAATTTCAGTGTTTTGAAGATAACAATAAGACTGCGGAGAGTCTTATGGGATTTTTTTTGCTATGGAAATTGAAAAGGTTTATGCAAGATACAACGTAGATGCAGGACACGAGAAGGGCGCGAATGAGGTCAAATAGAACTAAGGTCCCCAAGAAGATATGCCGAATTGATGCTCAAGACAAATTTCGTGCGCAGAAATATCGTCAGGATTGTAAATAAGATTTGTGAAGAAAAAATAAAATTCAAATTTTCCTGGCCGAAAGAATCATAAAAATCCGTTGCTCATAATGAACACATCTTGGCAAACTTTAAACTGCGTAGACGCAAAGATTACGGTCGGATTTTTGGCACAGAACCATTTTATCAAACTTACCGCCGATCTAGACTAGGTTTTTGTGACATTTTGGGTTTAAAGGGTACTCTTTCCCTAATTTATGATTTCTAACTACCACGTTTCTACCACAAATGCATCTTCGCAAGGGGACGGAGCTTGGGGACTCTAAAATAGAACGCAGGGAGAAATAATTGCAATTGGAAGAGAAAGGGATAATGTTCAACACAGTAGTTCATTCTCAGATACATTGATGATTTGAGAAATGCACAAGTTGAACGTGATCGGAAACTGTTTTCATAATCTTTTAATATTTCAATCAGGTATAGGCTTCTAAATCCAAATTCATTTACATAATTTTAGGGAAGCTAACAATAAATTTCGAAAAGGCTAGAAATATCGAAAGACCATAAAGTATATTTCTTGAATATATATGAAATTTTCAGCCTTCAGATAAAATAGTGACGATATAACTAAAAATGTAGAGTCATTTATTATCCTTGAAAGAGATTTACGAGTTAGGGCTATAAAATACGATTTAGGCATCAAAGCATCAAAATATGCTACAAAGCGATATTTTTGTATCAGGATATTGCAATCATGTTTCGCGATAAAATGACGGAATTAATCTGGAAAATAGAAAAGTTTACCAGGAAGTAAAGATGACGACAACTTGCAAACGTGAACCTTGCACTGACTGTAACTTGTTCTAATTTTGATAGTGGATACTTTACAGAATAGGGATGATAGTTCATACAACTTGCTAGAAAATAAAGTTTTGTCAATTATTGGGATTGTAAGGAACAACCTATTGAAGCTTTACACTAATTCATAAACTTATTATTTCGGAAATCCTGTATTGAAAAGTCTGTAAGAAATTTTCCAATTTCTGCTACTGAATTAAGTTTAAAAACTGCAAAAATATTACTTAAAGTGAGACAAAAGGTAATCGCACTTTATAAAATAATATGCAACAAGTTCCTCTTCACTTTTGCTGGTTCAGCTGCCTTCTATTTAGGAGTTATGATCTAACTATACACCTACCCTTTATACACTCAAAATTCGTCAACTTTCTTCTGGAAGAAACAATGTCCGATCATAGTTTCAAATGAACGATATTGTTATCGGATAAAATATGAAAAAAAATTTCTATGAGCAAATTTCACGCCTGTGATTCACAAGCTACGCAAATTTAGGTGTCCAGTACAAATAGTTGGAACTTCGACCCTGAATATCAAGAATTTGACTGAAAATATTCCTTCCCAAATGAGGATTTTTATTGTTACTGCGTTAATTAGTTACTGTAGCAGGTAAATTTGAGACTTTTAAAAAGATAATTTCTTGTCTAGTTCGATGACTCCATCTGTGAAGCAGATAGTTGAGACTGCTCTGGATCTGGCAAAGACGAATCTTGCAAACATTAATGAAGAATTTGTGCAATCATTTCGAATGTGGACACAAATGCCAACCAAAGCAGCTCGAGAAATGCAAATCACTGGAAACTGGTTGCAGGAAGCTTCCAGAATCGTCGTCCAACAGTAACTTTCTGAGAACTTACAAATACAATGATGAATGTAGGCATGAAAAATCAACACATATGTTTTCAGAAATGGTCCTGGGATTCTGGATCAGATTGATAATGACGAAGTACAATCCATGATAAGTTCGTCAACTCGAAGAAGACGACAGACGAGCAAATATGAGAATGGAAATACGGATGATAATAATAAAAACTGCATAAAAGACGATACAAATTGTGGCTCCAAAAAGAAGTCAACTTACTCAGGAAAAAAACTATATTTACAGTATCAATTGTTTGCAGCTTCTTGTACCGCACGATCACTGGAATCTGCAACAATTTGAACAATCCGAGGCTAGCCAGTGCTAATGCGCCTATCAGGTTTCTGATGGATAAACCCAGTTATGATAATGGTAAAAATAAGCGAATATAAATTCACTGAACATGAGCCGTCATCTAGAAATTGGTACAATCCGTAGTTCTGTGTCGGATGGGCCTCTTCCTTCCACTCGACTTATCTCGAATATTATGCAGGATAGCACACCAGAGAAAGTCGACCCAAAACTCAACAATCTGCACATGCAATTCGGACAAATCGTTGCGCACGATATAATCTTAACACCTTCCGCCAGTGGTAACTATATCTTAGTCCATGATTTTACATAAATGCACACACAATCTTCATCGTTGTCTTTTATCAACTTTACCAGAAATTAGATATTGGAATTCTGAAAGCTGAAAATATCCTAAACATTTCTGAAATCGAAACCTAAATAATATTCTCCAGAAATAAGCAAATGGTAATTGATGTGTTTCAGGTCCAAACGGCGAACAGTTCGCATGTGACAACTGTTCCTCACCTTCACCCGTCTGCGCTCCAATTGAAATACCCGAAGATGATCAGTATTTTCCTCCATCCACCCCGAATAAGAAGAAGTACGAATTTAATACGGTCATGGGGTTGTCATATGGTTAATTTTCAATTCAGCTGTCTCGCCTTTACTCGAGTCCTGAACGCACAACAAAGATTTGGTCCAAGACAGCCTATTGGACAGGTAGGAAATAGTTCAATAAAAATTCTCTATAACGAAAGGTTTCAGAACACACATTTCCTTGATCTGTCACTACTCTATGGCTCGTCCGAATGTGAAGCCACGTCTGTGAGAGCATTTGTGAATGGACTCATGCTCGTGCAACAATCTATGTTCGGTCCTTTGCCGCCACCTGCTAAAAATGTAAAATCGTGTTCTTTCATTGGAGTTTTGTTAGATAGGTTTGAAATAGATTTATCACAAGTGGAACAGTTTAGAAAATAGATCAAAAATAAAAAAAAAATATTTAGAAAAATCATGCTTGATGAGCCTTGCAGAAATTTCATACTTCGCAAAATGTTCCGAGTTTTGATACTTTCCCGTTAAATTCACACTAACTTTCTCACCTAATGCTTTAGGGCTCGAATTGTCAATCTAAGAATCCATTCTTCTGTTTCAAATGTGGCGATTCTCGCAATTCGTATCATCCTGGACTTATTCCTATGCACACGATGCTCTTAATCGAACACAATCGAATTGCAACGGATATCAAAATGATGCGACCGGAACTAAATGACGAAACCATCTATCAGGCTATTATTTGAGAAAAATACGAATTTTTCATCATACTTTTTTTTAGATAACTAGAAGAATTATGATCGCTCAGTATCAACACATTGTCTACAACGAGTATCTTTCCCATGTCTTAGGAAGTGAGACGTTTGACAAGAATAATCTCAAGCCATTAACTAACGGAAGAACCAGTATAGCTTCAATGCCATGACATGAATTCTAACGAGAGGAAAATTAAAGGTTACGACGAGACGGTGAATGCGGGAATGATTGCTGAATTCGTCGCAGGAGCGTATCGGTTTGGTCACAGTCAAGCAAGGAAGGACTTTCCTCGAGACGACGCATTTAATAACACAATCGCGGCTTCAGTCAATATTGGCGACAACGGATTCTACACAGAATCGCAGTATAAAAATGGTGGACCTGCTACGTTCGTTACAGGTTGATTTTGATTTAAAATTTTATATTACTTCTTGAAAGATAACAAACAAAGGCATAAAATTTGATTCCGTTTTCGCTAAACGCCAGTGGTACCTTCATTTTCGTTTTCGCATCTAAATTTAAAAATTAACTCTAATTCGCTTCTAATGACAACAATAGGATATTCTGAAGACAATTTCCAGGCATGATGTTCAATCCGACGATGTCAGTCGACACTGCCTTCGCTTTCCCAATTCGCAATCAGATCTTTGAAATTCGAGGTAAGAATGCTCATCTTACTCGCACCGGTGTAGTAAGTTTCAGGAAAACGTGCAAGTGGAACAGATCTAGTCGCGACAAACTTGATGAGAGGTAGAGATATTGGACTCCATCCTTACGTCAGCTACAGGTAGAAGCGAATCACATGGAAATAGATATTATTGTATCATCGTTTTTCAGAGAAATGGTTGGACTACCTCCCGTCAATAATTTCGATGATTTAGTTCCTCAAATGGGTCAAGAAAAAGTGAATATGCTCAAGAGGGCCTACAGGGATGTGCGAGATGTCGACTTGTACGCTGGGATTCTTTCTGAAAAGCATCTTCCTGGAGCTATCGTATGTTTTAAAAATGCTTAATTTTGACCATTGAACTTAAAGGTCGGTCAAACAGCAGCTACCATAATCGCTAAGCAATTCAAGGATCTCAAATTGGGTGATAGATTTTACTATGAGCATGCTCCTCAACCGACTCTTCGAGGTCTCACTAGTGGTTTGCTTTTTCTTCAGAAATTTCTTCTTGAAACATTATTTAGGTGAACTGGCTGAAATTCGAAGATCAACATTAGGAGGAATAATCTGCCGAGCCTTTCCAATGGACATCCTGAGAGTACCTCGAAATATCTTCCAAACGTAAAATCACATTACTCACTAATTTTCGAAATTAAATGACTTGTAGAAATTCACCAACAATCCCTTGCTCGTCAACCTACACCCCTAGAACTGACATATTCTTGAGAATGGAATAATGCGAGTTCTAACGAATAAGGCCTTCAAGTTTTGTTTCGGCTATAAATTATTCGTCTTTTTAAATATCATTTTGGAACTTTCATTGAATTGAAAAGAACATTCAATTTGTTTTCTTCTGTTGTTTTATTTTATTAGAGGAAAAGTGCTCGATAAAATAATTTATTTAAAAATGCAAAATTTCGTGTACATTAAAACAAACTCTCATTTCATAGATAATAAGAGTTTTAATTTTTGAAAGCAATGCATTTTTCATTATGTTCATGAAGACGTTTGGTATATGCCTGATGAAGTACCAGTCTTTTCAAAATATTCATTAACATGGGACAATTTGCCGAACTGAAATTATTTATCTTTGAAAAGTAGCTATAAAAATATGACATTTTTCCATATCCGGACTGTATTCATAGTAAAATATAATGTAGACGTATGCCCATTGTAGCATAATATATTTTTTAAATTGTATAGTTTTTAACAATTTACGACTTTTCAAGGCTTGAAATTTGGCGCGCTGACCTCCCAGCTCCGCCCTTCGCTTCGAACTCTCCAATTTCCTCCCAGCATTCGTTGTCAGTCGTCTTTTCACTGTTTTTTCTCCTCCTCTTTCCCTAACTCTCTTTTCCTTGCTTAACTTTCCCCTTCTTCTCTAACCTCTCTTCTTTCTCTATCAATATTTTCCCTCTCTGCTAGCAGACTGATCAACACGCAATTTCCTTTGAACTGATCAGTCAGTTATTTTATTGAAATTGATTTTTTTGCCTAGCATGCTTCAAACCTACAAATTTCTACTCATTTGTCTTTCACTTTCATCTGTACTTTTGTTAGTCCAGGCAACTGTAAGTCGAATTACGCTCAGCAGTTTTTTGAGAAGGATAAAAAATTGCAGACTCGGTGTCCGAAGAACAAATTCGGCATCGAACTCGAATGTGCATTCGAATGCTGTGAATCACTTGAAGGAAAGGACCACGTAAGAACATTCCATTGATAATTGATGAGAAATTTTGTGCATTTCCGATAAATTGCTTCAAAATAAAAAATCGTTTTTTTCCAAATTCAAAAATAATGTTTCATGCGCATCTAAAACTTGTTTTTTTAATGAAGTTGTTTAATTCTTCTATTGTAACATTCAGAAAAAATGCATGGTGCGCATTCACATTTCCCATTTTTTGTGTGTAAAATGAGTTATTTCTTTAGTTTCGTTACCAATAATAGAACTTTAACAGTCAATTCTGTAAAGATTATGAGTTATGATATTGCTATTTCATAGTGTTCAGAATGAAAATTTGAATTCGGAAACTGATTCGTTTCTGAATTTTATAAACCTGTGTCGGGGGTTTGGAAAAAAAAAACGATTATCCTTTCTAAAGGAAAAAATACAAGAAGGAAAAACTCATTTTTAGGGATATTACTGCTGCGGTGCCGAAGAGAATCACCTAGTCAATCCAGACGCTGAAAAGAAGACCAATGTGCCCAGAGCCGAACGATTTTTCGCTTATGGAAACACATTCCAGTAATTTTTCAACA
Source organism: Diploscapter pachys (assembly GCA_002287525.1). Classification (NCBI taxonomy): domain Eukaryota; kingdom Metazoa; phylum Nematoda; class Chromadorea; order Rhabditida; family Rhabditidae; genus Diploscapter; species Diploscapter pachys. The sequence continues at coordinate 140,870 of LIAE01006519.1, read as the reverse complement.
ATTCATTTTTGTGTTGTAAAAACTGTGTGACAGATTCTCGAAATTATTTCAAAGCGCAATGCCGACGGACCAGCCCTGATATGTAGGAAACCAGTTGTCCTAAAATATTGATGATGAGGGCGTTAACTGTAAACTTGGAACACTGGCAAATGTTTCCGCCTAAACAGTAATGTCTTCCATTTTCGCTTGTCTTGTACCCATTTGCTTTCGATTTTTTACCGTTTCTAAAATCTTTAACAAATTTTGGAAACTCTCATCAATAATCCTGTGCAATTTTCAATGTTTACTTTTGAAATGTCGCAAAGAAAGTGTTCGATGCAAGACAAATGAAGAACGATTTTCAGACGAAAATTAGGTGCCCAAGTCGAGGTTAACACGCGTTCATCTGCACTTTTGCTTATTTGCTAATTTTGGAGCTGTTCGAGAAAATTCGACAATCTAAACCATGGGAATTGTGTTCGGAAAGTTCTGCTGGCCAGATCAGGGATATTATAAGGATCATAGTGTATTCCCGTTCGCGTAAGGAGAAATAGAAAACCTTGAAACTCAAGAAAATCAATCAATGTGTTTAAAATTTGACACTTTGACTAAATCATATCAGCATATTGACTAAAAATTCAAATTATGGCCTCATTTTGCCTAACTTTAGAGTCGACTACACCATGCTGATCATCGGTCTGATTGTGTCGATCGTGCTCTCGATCCTGCTGTCCTTCTTCTGCTGCCTGCTCTGCAATGGCTGTTGGCTGCATCGCAGGAGGAATCCTCACATGTACGAGTCTGTCAATGAGAATGGATGGTATCCTATCTGCTGTAAGTCTTTTTTCCAAATATTTAAACTACTCTCATCTTCAAAGATTTGTTTAATTTCGAGGTATTATTCTTTATCCTCACCTGACCTTGTCGATATAAATCACAAGCATTTTTATCAAATTCTATTTTTGTCTTCAATAAGCGCGTCTCACTGTCAGCTGCTACTATGAATTTTCCAGTTTCTGTATCAAATCACCCCTATATCGATTACCAGCCTGGTTAGTTACAGTTTCAGTGGTCTCTTTTTACTCAGCTTCTCTCCTTTCTGTGTCTCTACTCGAATCGTCTTGAAATACTCTAAAATTCCCAATTCCCTGGCTTCTCTGCTTCTATTTTCTGCCTTCTTTTTCTCCTTACTTTGAGCTTTCTATTTGTTTTCGATGCCACAAGCACTGTGCGAATGGAGAAAGAAGGAGGAGGAAATGATGAAAGACTTGACAAAGGGAAAGCAAAATGAGGGACACCAGAGTTGAAATTGCGTGGGAGGATGGAGGATTATTGATTTGTAGAAGAAAGTCGCAGGGAAGCAAATTCCAAATTCGGATGGATACAAATGATATGAAACATTATTTACAATCACAAATCACGTATTTTTCTTCGAAGAAAACTAATATAAATTTCATCTTTGTCGATTTGCTATTCATTGATTTTTGTCCATCCAATTTCAAAATCACACTCCTTTCCTATCTACCACGCCCTCTTCCTTTCAAATTGTCTATTTTTTCTCCAAACCACAATCAAAATGGCAGAGACGTAGAGGCACATGCGCAGGTCCGTCAAAGTGACAGAATGGTCTTTCCACTGCGTTTTTTTTGTTGCTGCAACAATCAACGATCTATTTTCCGTGTTTCTTCGATTTCCAATACTCACTGTTAGAAGAAGGCGACTTTTGGCGCAAAGAGAAAAAAAGGAATGAAACGAGGACGCAAAATCGAAAACAGCGGCGAGAAAAAAGGAAAGGTTATTCTGGTCATTGACTGAGTGAAATGAGGAGAGAAAGAGAGAAGCAGAAATTGATAAGGAAATGACAGATGAATAACGGTAGTGTGATGGAGAGAGGCTGAGGGTGAAGCGCGAAAGTCGAATAGTCGGTTGGATAAAAAGTTGATGCTGGTTCTGCGTTAGCATCGCAAATATCATGCAGAGATAACCGCACAGCTGGGCGGTGTTCTTCCATTCCTCTCCTTTCCTAATAGGGAAAGAATCAATCGTCATCGCATCAGCCAGCAGATTGACTTGAACATGAACATGGGTGTGGTCGAGGGTGATTCGCATTCGCATTTCTTACATAAACATAAATTAGAAGAACACATTGCTTAGCATCCGAGATTTCATAATCATGCAAGCGAACTGATTGATACGATGAAGCGTATGATTCGACAAAATTTATAAAAAAAAAAAAAAAAAAAAAAAAAAAAAAAAGAAATATTTCAATAATTGTGAAATACATTTAATTCGTTTTCAAGAGCGGTGTTCTTTGAAGAAATTCAGCGACGAAAGATACTCAAAATAAGTGTATGAGAAAAATAATGCAGCAAAATGTGTTAATCGATACTGATTTTCAGGTGGGTTCGGAATCCCGATGGGCACAGTCGTATTCTCAACTCATCCCCCTCACTACAGAGAAGATGACATGTATCATGGAGGATCCTCGACATCTAGTCTCCCATCTTCACATCAAAGGTAGAACTGATTTTCAAGTATGCAAACTCATATATGCTCAACATCCGAAGTGTTAGAGCAATGGCTGTGTTTGACGCCATCAGATTCGCGTTATCATATCATGGGATTGATTTCACTTCAATTGAGCATAAACTCTTTGTGGAATTCGAATTTCGAAGAATTTTGGTTGTTGTTGTTATTATTATTTCGAAAATCGACAGTTGAAGTTATGGATTAAATTAATTTGAAGAAACACACACATCAGTTTGTATATTTTTGAAAACAGATTGGTTTAAATACTGGAAATATATTTCAATTGCAAAGAAATTTTCAGAGTCCGATTTAACCCTGATGGAACACCACGAGGCGTATTGAAGAATGGTGGACAACATTAGTGTAAATATTACTCCCTCCTACAAATTACCTGATCTGACACAATTTCACGTAACAAATCATATCAAAATTATTGCACATATTTTTAACATGCTCATTCTTGTTTAGTCATTTTTGTATAGTGCTCTTCATGTTCTCATTTGAT
>LIAE01006519.1:0-137838 GCA_002287525.1 Diploscapter pachys | reverse complement strand
CCCCCCCCCCCCCCCCCCCTCATCTTCCTCTCTAATAAGTCATAATTGATGATTGATAATTCAACACTTAAAACGAAAAGATAAAAAAAAATTCTCCAACTAAGGCATCGATTTTTATTTACATGCACATATGACATCATTTGAACACTACGAGGAAGTAAAAGAAAGACGATTTCCAGATTTGGGAAAAGTCGTGGCTGAATTGTTGAATATCTTGCTAGGAAAGAATTTCGAACGAACGAACATCTTATAATCGCTTACAAAATGAATAATGATGAGCGGATTGACGAGAAAGCTGAGAGGGTAGGGAGACGAGAAGACAAGGGCCAGGGGAACGGATGACTCGTGACCTGCTGCGAACAAAGAAAGTTGAATGATCGAGGGAAGGTTGGAGAAGACGAATGGAATCGCTACCTGAAATTTCGATTCAATGCCAAAAACTCACAGAAATATATTCACTTCACATACACCCATCTCCTTGATAAATGTATTGTGAGTCAATTCAGTCGAATTCAAAATTTAAAGTAAAAAAAAATCACGTTATTTTTACAAAATGAAGACTCATAGAAAGTGATAATTCATTGAAATGTTTTAGGATATTTTTATCTGTGCAATTATCAATATAGCATTTACCTGACACAACATTAGCTTGAGCATTTGTCGATTGAGATTCTTAGCGTTTTTGCTGATTGCATTCGACTTGATCTTCCTCAAAATTGCTATGGATGAGAATACGGTGAACGCGTGTTGCAAAAGGAGAATAACTAATGACTCCAGCTGGATGAATGTGTAGAGCATGGTCTTTGTTTGATTCTTTGCACTATTCTGGAAAGAAGTATTCCTGATTTTAAGATTTGAACAAATTATTTTACCCCAGTAAGAGCTCCCAAGAAAGTCGTCTCTTCGAGATCGACTTGGAACAATTCCCAGATCTAAATCAGTTGGTTATGTCTTTGGATTTTTAATAGGATTGTAAATTCATTCGAAATATTGAATTACAGAAAGAAAATGAAGAATTTTGTTTTATCAAGGCTCGTGGTTTAATCTCATATTTATCATAGCAGGCGTATCTAGCACATTCGAAGGAAATTATTTTGTTCCGGTTTTAATTTATCAGCAATAATTCTAGGTTCATATTCACCAGTTGTTTAGATGCATTCACCAATTCGTCAGTTCGCCAATAGGATAATCTCAAAATGATACTCCAATTCGCAAAAATGACAAAATTGAACAATAGTGCATAGATGAATCCGTTTCGAGAATACACATAATCCATCACATTCGGTCTAAAATATGTACTCTTTCATTTGCCGAGGAAGTTTCTTCAAAGTTTAAACTTCAATTCCACTTTAGAGAATATTTTGATCTAGTCTGTAATTTAATTAATTATGGAATTGTGCAGGTAGATTTAAAAAATGTTCTATTTTGAAATCGCAAAGTAGTAATCTTATGATGAGGTCAACGATAACGAGTATTTTACCTGCAAAGTTGTAAATAGCGATATACGAAACTGTTGAACGTGATTAGTGTTGATATTTGACCGAACGCTGCTAGCAAATACATCAGAATATCACCGAGAGGAATGATCCCCAGGGGAGATATTGATAAAATAATGATTGAGTTTTTATCCGCATTCACGACCTGAAATTTAAGCGACTTTTATACAAACATTGTTCTATTTCTCTTTAATTCTTATAGTGAGTTCAATTTTTGTTAAAATTCACTGATGTAAGGTATAGAAACTTTCTAAGGAAGTTGTCATTTGAGATATTGTCAATGGCCGATTGCTTGAGACGAATTAAATGATACGGACTTTTGATCCACGGTAATTAGCGCGTGGTTTGCAGCAGACTTTACGCTATTGCATCATATTCAAGGAATGAGGTAGACGACTGTTTGTAAAAATACGAAATACACACTTTGCATATTCGAATTTGTGCATCATTTGTTTCGTCTCAAGTTATCGATCATTCACAATAAAACGTTCATAGAATTAACGATTTAGCAAATGATATTTTTATCATAGTTCAAAATGTCATGGATGAGTATTCCGTGAAATCTATAAAAAAAATGAACGAACCGGAATTAAACAGCAGCACAGAGTCGATAAAACGATATCTACTAATCCAAATAACAAAAAGAAGTATTTATAGGAATTGATGTAGCGAGTTTTACAGCGAAAATAAATAAAGAGTAGAAAAATATTGGCTGTTAATGCGACTATTATAGCTAAAATGTAGTAGTACGTGAAGACTCTGATCGCCAACTGAAAGTTAAGGAATTACTGAAATTTACAAAGTTGAAATATCTTGATAGTCATAACTTTTACAAAAGAAATTTCAAATCAAATGTCATTATTTACATCACTTGCATATTCATCCCATTTTGTCTGTAAAATGTAATAGATATATTTACAGAGATACAGATTACATAAAAAAAATTACCGTGAATTTAAGGTTGTTTCTTTTCTAATTTCGAAGGATTGTTTTATTTTATCGTTAACAATTTGTTTAATTTTGCTAATACTCAAAAGTCTTGAAGGTAATAAAAAAAAGTTACAATATCGAATAAACTTCGAACGAAATAGTTTTACGTTCATTTGCAATTAGACTGTACTTGGGTAATTTTTTGAAAACGAATCATAAACCGTAATTCAATTTCAGTGAACTTCATAATTTTATTAGTGCTTAAATTTTTACATAAAGTTCAGAGTAACAATAAATTCACCTCATTGGCCGTTGTGGTCATCACAGTTGTTCACTGAAATCAATAGTTTTGTCAGCCAGTTAGATAAGAATAAACAGACGAATAGAAAATCGAAAGGCACATTGAATTCTTCGAAAAAGTGAATACAAAATTGTGGATAATTGGATAAGTGGCAAATAATTTTCGATTAGCGGAAAGGGACACTTGAAAATGGGGGAAAATCCACCTTCCGTCTATCAGAAATTATCAATACGTTAATAATTCGAGTGAAACAAACTCGCTCCCGAAAAGGAAGAATATCAGCAAATAGAAAGGTAATGAAACATTAAGGAAGAATAATTCCTCAAATACTACTCAAGGATAAAGTTTATGATACTATATGCAACTTATCCCGATCTATTGAACTGTGTAAGGTTGAAGAAAAATGAATCGCATGCTGATGATATGACACGTTTCTAACAATTTATATTTATTTTGAGAAAGTTAACTTCTTCTAATTAGGAAATAACGTTGCTTTTTATTTGTGAATTTTCCAATAGTCGTAAAAATTAACTGCGCGTATATTTATTTAGAAATAAGATATGCGAACGGTGGTGATTTTTGATATTTTGGAACAAATTAGAGAACATGGATATGAGTGGCAATTCTACATAATTCTTTGAGGTTATGAGTTCAAAATATTAGAATGCAAAGGATTTCCTTGTTCATGTTTATTAATTGTAATGGTTTAAAGACAAATTTTAATTCAATCATCATTTAGATATCATCCCTTTGGGAGAAATTTTTACCTGAACACAAGTTTCTAAAGTAATTAATTAAAAAATGAACATTCTACTCAATAAAATTCACACAAAGAATAATAGAAAATTCTATTTTGTATTTAACGCGATTTATTAAAAATATCCCGTCCTAATTAAGCGTGGAATGATTCCTCGATCTATTCATAACTTGAGATGCGCTACTGAAGACCTTACTTGGTCTAATTATCCTTGTCACATACAATTTATAATCACGTACGAAAAAGATGATCACGAGTGGATTGGCTAACGTGCACAATGGATAGATTGCTGAAAGACACAGAGCGAGAGAAACTGGACTCGCGAATCCGATCTGGAAGAAAAGGCTTCCGACCGAGGCTGGAAGGTTGATGCACACGAGTGGAATTGCACACTGAAATTATCCATTATAGAATGACGTCTTTAACTTGACTATATCTAATAAGCGAGAACAAAAACAATAATTTCAAATTTGAAAATATATTGACTCTGTCAATTTTGAAAAACTCGTTAAAAAATTAAATTATAAGAAGATTGCATGGGTACTTTGATTCTGGATTCAAAAGTTTTATTTCAATTCCGATTGACAATTAAATCCTACCTGGCAAAGGAGTAATTTGAGCATTTGCCGATGCAAATTTCTCGCATTGGAACTAATCAGATTTGTGTTGATATGCTTCATTATGGCAGCCGAACAATAAACGATGAAAACGTGGTGCAAAGCGAACATCAAAATCGCTTCCGTTCCTAGCGACAATTGAACGATATTCACTTTCATCTGAAATTTCTAGGTCAACGCAAATAGATTTTTCATAAAGTAGAATTGACTATTTTAGCTTGTTGGAAATAATAGATGCGACATATACCTTTGAAGAAACTCCCAAATATGATGTGCTCGTAACATTGACATTAAACTGCTGCCAAATCTGAAATCAGCATTCTCGAAATTCGAATGCGAATAATTTTTTTACAATATCTTTGAGAGAATAAGTCAATTCTCCGGTTCTCCACAAAACGAGTCGCATAATTATCAGCCAATTGACTACAAACAATCCACTTACGATAACCACCAAATGAATGTGGCTGCGGGTGAAGAGTACGTTCATCAAGTAGGGGCTGAAATTAGGTTAGTTTTATCGGCTGTTGTTACTCGCCTCTAAATTTTGATGCTCTTACTTGCACAATCGGAGATATCGATGAAGGAAACTATTGAAAATTAATAGCATCATGATCTGAAACGTTGCCCCCAACAGACACATTAGAATATCCCCCAGGGGGAGAATTGCCAGTGGTGACAAACAAATGTAGCCCGTTGCACTCGAGGAGGATGTCATTACCTGAATATATCTTGCTAGAATTATTTTTGGTGTATTGAAATTTTGATATGCTGTTCTTAACGAATCTTTTCTTGTAAAATTATATTCTTTTACTGGCTCAACACTGAAGTTATTTCTCGTTTGAACTTTGCGAAATGTAATTTTTCTATCTATGAAAAGTGAATATTTGTCATATTGCATTAGTTCTGCAGTGTGAATGGCAACCTGTAAATAACGGGACGACGAAATGCAAAATGACCAAATGGTGAAATGCTTTTTTGTATTTGACGAAATGACAAAATTACGGAATATTATGTTCAGACATGTCACTTCAAGGCCTGGGCCTCAAAAATTCCTTGAAATGACATGTCTGTTTTGATGTCATTGTTTTCTTATGTTTTTTGTTCTAACTTTATCATTCTTGTCATCATTTTTCGTGATTGCTTGGCGAAAAATCAATTAATTTTAAAATTTCAAATAAAATATTTACCGGTAGCAATGAGCAGAATAGAAGTGCCTGAATGATGCCGACGATAGCGAAGAGAAGAAAGAAATATTTGTATGACAAAATGAGTCGTGTTGAGCAGCGGAAATAAATATCAAGTAAGAATATGTTCACAAATACTGACAGAATTGTCATACATATGTAATAGGAAATGTATATCTTTATGTAGGTCTAAAGTAGGGTTAAATTTTTAAAGATAACGACTAAGAAAAATTTTACCTCATCTTCTAAATTCATTATGACGGAATTATGGCAAGGCTATGATATTTTTTACATGAAGTTAGACAAAAAATGAAATTTGGACAAAGGACTAAAACCTTTTGAACAATCTGATGGGTAAGAAAAATATCTTCGAAGTAAGTGAAATGAAATAAGTTCAAAATTTTAATTCCAAACTCTTATTCCGCAGAATTGTGACGATGCTCGAAGATATCTTATCAATTTCGAATTATTAACATTTTCATCGCAGTAATTCAAGCGTAGTTAATCCTGTCCATTTCTTCATCAACTCTTTTTTCAAGAATTCATCTCTTCGAGGTGAAATAAAATCTTAAGTTCATTTATTTAGTTCAATAATATATATTTTTACAAATCTAACCTAAATAAACAACAAATACTCAATACCCATAAAAATTAAGTCACTTTTCAGAAATCAGTCAATGCTTTTTAGAGTATGGGTCTGATATTTGTGAGCGCATTGAATGTGATTAATTGGACGTAGAAACAGTGATTGGAGGAGTAGGCTTTCCAAGTTGAGAATTCGAGGCTACTCTGACATTGTTTGAGAATGCAACCCCAAGAGAACTGGCATTTGAATTCTTCGGCCGACTGCAAGTTTTTACGGCCAGTCGACGAAAGTCCTTGTTTATTAAAACGTAAACTACGATATTCACTGCTCCTGAAAATGACAATGATGTTCATATCATATTTTAGATGAACTGACCTGCCGCCATGATTGCTACCATATAAAACGGTCCGATAGAACGAAAAATGGAGTATCCAATCATTTCGACGAAACCAACACCGACAGAGGGAATCGTGATGAACACCATCGACTGCAGCAGAATGCCCAGAGAGGTCTGGTTCGCCTGTTGAAACTAGAAAGCTTAAAGATTTTGATTCTTTTCAATTTATTGAAATTTCTCGACTAGATTATTTTTATTTTGTTGTTATTGTTTTGCTGTCTTCTTAATAGACTTGCAAATAAAACCCTCGCCTGCGGATCGGAGGTCGGATGCGGGTGTGATTTTTGAAATTTGTGAAAAAGCGGATATGGGTGTCAAATTTTGACAAAAGTTACAAGTCTGCTTCTTAGCGAATGCAAATTGTATCGGATTAAATAGTGTACAACTCAATAATCCTGCGAAATTATAGCTCCAATTGTGGAAAGAAATGTAGTATGAGTGGTAATTGTCTGATGATGTAAGAAGTTCATTGGCTTGTTGAGTGTAAGAAAGGGTTTCTTTTGTGAGATTTCTTCAAAAACTTAAATAACTTGTCCAGACATTATTGATGTAAATGGATATTTGATTAAAAAATATAAATTCCTACTTGTCTAAATTTAGCATTTTCACTTCTGAATGTCTGTTGATTTGTTTTCCGCCTCAATTCTTTCAGTTTCTCGAGCATCACGAGCGTTAGAATTATTATTAGACAACCAATTGTCTGAAACAGCAGGAATTATTTGTAAGAATAATTATTTTCAATTCAAAGAAATGAGAGCAATTTCATCTACGAGTTTGAAATAATTGCATTAAATAAAGTTGAATGCAAACCATATTTGAAACTCCCCAATAATATCTAAATTGATCGCTGACAAAGCAACCGATTGTGGCACAGTTGATGTGTTCTTGGATTGGAGATGATAGGAACAGATAAATAACATCGAAGGCAGCGAACAGTACAGCGATCAGCAGTGAAATATTCGCAAAGATGCTGTTGTTAAATTTTCTATAATAGACGGGAATGATTATGGCCTGAATTTTTATGTTAAATTAAACGTCCAATATCTTAATTGGCATCTCGTAATCATAGTCGTGTTGTTTGGAGAAAAAATATACAAAATTGTAGTCAAGTGCAAAATGGTACTCACAATATTTCGGTCCAACGCAATTGCAGTCGTCAAGATAAGTTTAACCTTGAGTTGAATTGGTTGAACCTGCGAGGAAATCATTAGATATGTTGGATAATAAGAGATTTCGACTGGATTCCAATAAGTCATCAAGAATATAGTGTATGGGTATCCTAAAAATATTTTTTAAAAATAGGTCATTTCAAAATTTCAATTTACCAAAGAATGCCAACAAGAAATCGCTCAATGTCAAATACAATATCAGACGCATGATTTTGTTGTTACGTAGTGATTTGTTCCTAAATTTCTATTAAAATATTTAATTTTTTCTGTTAAATCTTTGTGGATTTCCCCTATTTAAATTTGAATGTTTTGGCTTATTATTCATTTTTCACGTTTCACGTGAATATTGCTTCTAAAAATTTCGTGAAACTTTGTGTCTAATTTCTCACGATGATAGCTCAAAAGAATGACTACTATATTTATTTGAGTTTCCCATTGTCCACGAGAAAGTTTGGAACAGAATGATATAATGTTTGATTTGTTTGATAAATACAATTTTTCAGAAAGCTAAATTGTTCAAATTTCATCCACGTTGTCAATGTCCAAAAATATTCTGATAGAATAATCAATATGCGTAAACTATTTCTAAACTTTCTCTTACTTCATTATTTGTAAAAAAAACAATTGACACTTCCTTATCCAAAATCTTCAAGGATCAATATCATTGATCCTGAAAAGTAAAACCGACCTTGCAAATAGAAACAAAATGAATGCATTCCCGAATAGCGATATTGTCTCGAAGAAGATGATGAGTACCTCCAGAACGAGGAACATTTCCATGGTCATCGTGGTTTTATTGTCCTTATATAATTCGGAATCAGACATTGGAGGAATTTGACAACAGGGTTGCGTGAGGAAGGAAATAATTGAGGAGTGTTTCTTGGCTCACAGACTACATCCTCACGAAATACAGAAAAATGCATTTATATTGAGATTCGCAGAGATGAATTAACAATTGCGTGAGATGGGGTGCAATACAATTTGAGTGAACGAAAAATATTTTATAATTGTAAGGTGAAAGAATTTTGATATGACTAACCTAGGGTTGCAGACCTACAAAAATTATATTAGTTTTTATTTTCTGAAAAGAATCATAATAGTATTCCGAAAAGGAAAAGATTTCAAGTCAAAGAAGTATTCTGTGAGCTTATGGAATATGCTATATCGTTTCTATCACTCACTTCTATTCTTTTCAGACTGAAATATCGAGAAAAAATCAAAGTATACAATTTATAGTGCAATATTATGAGCATAAATTATATCTAAAACACAAGTTGTATAGACAAATTCCAATCTAACCTCAAGCGCTTGGTATAAACTATCCCATAATTTTATTCGGGAGAAAATGAAGCAAAAATTAATTCATTTTGGATTACAAACTTCTTATGATAAGAAGTTAAGATAATGCTGAAATAACGATTTCTATTCAATTATTTCCTTTAGGCAAAAACACATAATAGTTCGCTATCAAACAATAATAATATGTGATAGAGTATATTTTCAACGTCATTCTTCGTTATCTTTTCTAGCATAAATTTATTCATTTCATTCTATACGAAAAATTTGTATTGTAGAATAGTAAAGTTTCCGGATGCACGTAAATTCTTCCTCTCCGACTATGAATCAGAATGACTAAATTCTCCCTTCTTATTCAACTTTTTTTTTTTCTTTCTCTAATTTGTCTGATATATTATAACTCATTCCCGTTGTACAACGTAACCACATTTCGACAAACATTTACTTAATTTGGGGCATTTTTAATCAAAATGCATTCTATATTTTTATTATCGTTGGCTATAACCGTGCAATTTTGTCGGAGCTTCAATGTGCCTCGGAATCTGGACAAACGACAAATCGATTTCGATGAGGGGTTCTTGGAGATGCAAGTCGAGCCCAATTTGCCACACCTCGAATCAAGCATGCAGCACCTGAGTGTAATTTAAATAATATAAAATTATTTTTACGGTTCTTTTTGACGGTTGGAATGATTATTTTATTCAGCTTCTTTCAAATGTAATTGAGAATTTGATGCGAAAAACACGGTTCTATTCGAAGAAACTAATTTAGAAAGAATGACCCTTTTATGCATCTTTTAGATTCTTGCAGTATTTGTGTTGCGCGAATTGGAAAATTCAAAAGATCGAGGTTTTGAAGTTTCTTTCAAAAATTCGTAGTAAAATCCAACGATGAAAGTTTTCCATTCGAAATCGAAGCACATGCAATTTTATTTCTAGAAATAAACACGGATCCTGGTTCTAAAAATTGAACATTTCGTCCAATCCTAGTTTGGGTCATAGTAAAAAAGCGAAAATTATCTTCATGTGTCGTCGTCTATGAAGTGGAATTATTTTGAAACCCCATGTATGATCTGTAATGATGAATTTGTCTGCAAATGTAGAACAAAAACCGATCTTCGTAACTTTAAAGCTCTAGTGATCACCCAAATTTCAAGTTCAGGAGCTGATCGCTCAACTTGAAGAGGAAGAGGCTGCGCAGTGGCAGAGGATCGCTGACCAGACGGATGCAACGGAGGAGAAACAGAAGGAACAAGAGCAGCAGCAGCAGCAGCAGCAACAGCAGAAAGAATCGACTCCTGTGGCTCCGCACGCCGCCTCTACCACTCCTCTGCTGGATGTGTTGCACGGATTGGTTGTCGAGGCTGAAAAGCTGCATCAGGAACAGCTCAAACACGAGCAGTTGAAGACGGCTGCCACCAAATCGGAAGTTATCTATCAAACCAAGACAATTTCACCCGCTACAACGTACAGTCCAAACACTTCTCCATCCACAACAACTCTTCAAGTGGGATACATTTAAAGATTTAGAAAAGTCAATCAAATATTGTCGATTCAGGCGACTACTTCAAGTGCACCAAATGGAAAATCAATAGAATCAGCATCAGAACCGTCGAAGAAAGCCCTTAAAATCGAGGAGAACAGCGACATTCTTTCTTAAATTACCAAAGAGTTTTATCAACCATCAAATTAGATCAAGCTTCATGATAGTTTTATGAAATGCTCAATAATATAATTGTATCAGACAAATACTTTTCTTCAAAAATTTCTTTTAGCATTTCAATAAACATTTTTAGTTTTTATATTCAACGACGATTATTGAATTTCTTCTTCTTAAAGACGTTTATTTTAAGAAAAGTAGACAATTATTTCTATTTTCATGAAAGAAGTTAATCAAAATGCATTAGTCGGCCTTCAGTATTAGCGATAATCAATTAGACAAGCGAAATTCGTTCAATAAAATATATTTTTTCAAATCATTCGCATGTTAATGAATGAAAATATAAATAATCACAAAACTTGTGTGAATCGGAAATCGAGCATTTTCAATTTGTTCGATTTTCATTAGACAGAATCATTCTGTCAATCGACAAAATTTCTCTTGCATCTAAACACTCCATGTTCTCAGTTGTGCATTTAACCTTTTGTATTCTTGTAATGGTTGATTATTCGCTCTGTGCGTAATTACGGAAATTTGTTAAAATTTTTGACAAACTCAATAATCTTTTTTTTAGATTTGAATAATGATCATTGGATTTGCGTGTGATACATTTGTTCAACTTCTCAATATCTTGCAACAATTGATAAACGTTATTATTATAAATAAAATCTTCAATCGATTTAGGAAATACGTCGAAGCTAATAACGCTAATGGAATGGACACCGAAGATGATCAATTTGTAAGAAAAATAATAGAATTGAGAAAAAACACAAATACTCATTTTCAGAACAATCAAAATGGAACAGCTTCTGCGTCTGGAACAAATATGATTAATCTTGTTAGCGGAGCAAATTCTATAACTGGAAATGTGGGATTTGTTATTTTATTTTGTTGATCCGCAGAAAGTTCTCTTTATAATTTATCGTATTAATTTTCACTTGAAACGATACTTCGACTCTGAGACAATTTGCAACAAAACTTATCGAGGACCCCACGTAAAATGTTGACAACTTCTCCCATAGCAGACAATTTATCGCTTGTTCTAAATCTGAAACGTACAAATTGCAGCATGATTATTTATATGTGATAACAACGAAGAAATAGCCCATGAAGATGAGAGACTGTTCTAGAATCATTCATTCCTCGACGTTTTTGGACTCAAACATCTCTGACTCGACAATAAGGCATACTATTCTTAAATTTTCAGATATCAAATAATGTGTCATATGTCGGAAACGAGACGAATGGAGACAAAATGGCAGTCGAGGCGTCGAATGGAATCACCACTCAGGCTGCTCCTGGAATCAATATTACTACAAATTATCCAAATTTTTGAATATAAATATTGCTGCTTATCCTTGTGTTTTAATTAATATATTTTGATTTTTTCCATGATTATAGATTTGTTACTTGGTACTTTATATAAAATTCTATATCAACTTCAATTATAAATAAAATAATTTTGTAGGCTTCTTATGATGCTATTTTACGCGGGTCAAATAGTTTATTATGAACAAGGCAGATAATTCACTTTTAAATTTATTGTACACGGCAAATTATCGCAAGATTTTTTCAACACATTTCATAATTATCCCGAAAATTGGAATGACATTCAAAACAAACCAGTATACTTCTTGTTACACTGCTCATTATTTATAAATAATGAACGTGCATAATGGGAACTTCATGTAACCCGTTTATATAGTGATTTCTAGAGATTCAGCAAACTCTCCATAGTCCTTGAAGTCGGCTTTGGTCCTGAATAGTTTGTATGAAAATTCGTTGCATTTCTGCGCTTTCTTTCTTTCTTTCAATTTTTGACGACAAGCTTACTTCCTTGCTAAATGAAAACAATTGTAAGTAATTCCTACCAGTTATCTTTGAAGCCTCCTCTCGTAATTCCATGAATCCTTTTAGTGTGCCTGCTGATGCAGCTGCGAAATGGAGAGGCGTAAGTGCAGTCTTGAGTCGTACAGGTAAAGCTGAAAATAATAAAAATGATTCTCCGCTCTCTATTATTATTATTATTGATATTGGAAATAGTTTTATGGATGTATTTTGAATTCTTCGTCGAAGGCTGCTTTGAGGCAAAAATGAATGAAATATAACCTACCGAACTTTTGTGTAATGACTCTTCGCGTGATCGTACAGATTTGTGCCCTTCAAGACCAAATTACACATCTGAAATTCCGTATTGAAAAATGGATACGAAATGATGAAAAGCCACTTCATCTACAAAAATTTTCCAACAATGAAATAAACCACCTTGCACTGAATATATCCCTTTTTGAGTTCATGCCCAGTTTTTGTTCCTCGATGCCTCCTCTCATTTGATTCATCCTGTGGAGAGTAATGATCGAAATCGAAGGTTTCGCTAAAACTTATAAACTAAAACACGGATTTCGAATCTTAAATATTGTCTTCGCAGATTCATTCCAATCTATATTTGAAGTCTGAATTTTCCTTAGAAACATATCCTTGCCTTTCATTTAGTGTTTCATTAGCATAGACGGTCGCTGAACGTTGAATATCATAGAATAAAGAACTATCTGGCTCGGCAAACTGTGTACTGGATCTATCCTAAAAATTTATATGACTTTTTGAAGAAAGTAGTAATCGTCTTTCAAAGTAGTTCGTCAAAGATGTTTTGATAAATATAGTTTGCAGCTTTTCGTAACAGAATAATTGCAATACCCCGCTCGCAGTAGAGTACTCGTTCGATTCGTGGTCGGTCTGCATCTGTTCTTCTCGTTTCACAATGCTTTCCAAAATGCTGTTCACTGATGAGTGATTTAGTGATTCCTCGAATTTATAATTGGAAGAAGAGCTGGATTGTTCCTGAAATTTTAGAATTTAATACCTATTTAAAAATTTTAGATTACATCAGTTTTCAGAGTGTATTTCTTGAAGAAATCCTTGATGCTGTAGACGAAATTAACAGTGCAATCGTTCAGCTGAAATTAGCTTATTTTGAAATAAATAAATTGAGTACACATAATTTGTTCAGGAATTTCAACTCATTATAAGGATGAAAATGAGTATTAATCATTTCGGAATATCGTTTCTATGCAAATATTAAATTCAGACCTCTTCAGCAATCATGTGAGAAGTCGTGCATGGACCGTGTTCGACGTAGTAGAAAATCTTGTCTCGCTTAGCGATTTTTGCAGATGTAGATTCCTAAAATTTCGGTCAAGATACTGCTTATCAGTTGTCATTTGAAGAAGAATCTGGTGTAAGCTTTCAGCTGATATTGTTGTAGTTTTAAAAATCTAACTTTAGCAGGGATATCGTGATGTTCGAGGATTGAGACTGCCAAATTGTCAATGGATCGATTGCAGGACATGTGACTGATCGATTGGAGACTTCTCTGGAACTCAAATCTATTCATTCAACTCAATCAAATTCAGCCAACCAGGTAAATCTCAACATTGCTAGCCAATTCTACGGGTACTTCTACCAGAATTCGACACCTCTCCTGCATCGCTGAAGAAAATAAATTTATTTCTAAATATAAATGGATAAAAGTAGGCACAATTTATATTGAATGCAAAAATATCAGGCAGTGTCTGGTGTAAAATAGTGCACAGAAGAGTGGAGAATTGATCGAAATGCGCGCGCAAATGGAGAATGTGAGAGTAGAGATGCAGATAAAAATAGAGACAGGGCACGCATCTGCATTGCACCTGGTACACAAGGCAATGCGAAATTTTTAGGGGTTGTACACCTGCATGTCTTTTTCTTATAATAATTTGCTTGTTAACATATTTCAGCCTTCAACTGAATATTCTATTATTCAACTTGAAATTTTTATTGCTATCTAAGATGTCACTAACTTTAAACTATCTAAAATTATCATAAATTCTAGTGACAATTTACGGAATAGCATTTCCAAAAGAGTTTACAAGAGTTACTGCCTATTTTTAACACATGAAATAATTTCAATAATTTATTGTGGAGCGTATGAAATTGTTGTAGATTACTTTGGATAGTTCTTTAAGGTCTGAGTTGATTGAGCTCGGGTTTAATGTTGTTGGCAACTGTAAAATTCACGACCACAAAAAATACAATACTTAAAATAAGAAGAGAATTAATAGTGCCTGCAATCATGCATGAATATCAACAATTGTGAATCTTATTGTTAGAAGTTTCGGAATACTCAAGTATGGAAGAGGTTAATCATTCCACTTGATGAAAGGAAGATCGATAAAAAAGGAAGATGATGAGATATTCGGCGATGATGTGGAAAGAAGTCGTGAAGTGAGATGAAGCATTACACGACATCTTCTTGCAGCAGCACGTCTTTCTGAACGTAATAGAGTAAAAGTTGAATTCTTAAAATTTTCTTAAATTTGACTTGTTCCCACTCGTGACACATTTGTTCTTCTGGAAAATAACTATTATGACATTTGATCACAGAAAATTGTACCTCTTTGCAGACATTTTTCCAGACCTCTTCGTCGTTGTCGCAGAATTTGCGTATGATTTTGGTGCCGTTGCTCTTCGTCTCGACCTCTCTGAAGAGAAAATAATGGATTTTTGAATCTGTCACTTGACGTTCTTTACTGACTTGATGTTGATGCAGGGAGTATTGTACTTATCGCAGCGAACCTCCTTCTCGTCGATTTTCTTCTGTCCAGATTTCAGATGCGCAACTTTATCTTTCAGATGGCCGGCTGAATGATTACATTCGATCCGATCTTGCACACCATTTTTATTCTATCATTACAGAATTCACTGGCAAAATTCCGTCTATTGTTTAGTCTTTATCG
Source organism: Diploscapter pachys (assembly GCA_002287525.1). NCBI lineage: Eukaryota > Metazoa > Nematoda > Chromadorea > Rhabditida > Rhabditidae > Diploscapter > Diploscapter pachys. The sequence goes on along the minus strand of LIAE01006519.1, from coordinate 122,674 downwards.
TTCATTCTTGAAAACTTGATATCGTAATGATTTACCCAAAATCAAATAATTGCTAACTTGTAACAGTAGCCAATGGAGACCATCCAAAAATTGGCCACTTTGAGCGAAATAATGTGTAGAAGAGATTTACTTGTCGATGGTATTGCATAAATAATTGTTACTTTTTCCATAGCTAGTGGCTACTTTTATAAATTGCGAACAAATTTCTTACTTGAGTAACACTTCCCCATGAACGGAAGGACCGAACATCGAATGGCAGCGAATTCGAAAAACAGGATGAGCAAACAGAGGAGAATGGAGCGCATTTGATGAACGAGTTTCGGATAATGATAAGACCATTTGATATGGAAAAAGACAGTTATCAAACATTGCAGGTTGCAATATAATTTCAAATGAACATAATGTTCATGTATTTTTGTATTTTTTAGTTCACGTACTTGAAATTGGATTAAACATAGTTTCGCCTTTCTTTATGAAGATCAACTTGCAGGAATGCCTTGTTATCAAAGTAAGCAATAAAATTTCTAACAAATTAAAATGATATCATGTTGGATTTTCTGATATGATGTTTGCCTCCATGGATGACTAATTCAATGATATCTTCAAGATAAGAAAAGTATCGATATACTATTGGTAAGACTTGTTCATTTGTAAGATTTGCTTTAGCTTTCAAATATTATACGTCAATCGATTTTTCCTTCGATTTATTGACATTTCAAAATACGATTAATAATGTCAGAAAAATGTAGCCCTCTCAACCAAAGAGGAATTGCTATTGCTGACTAACTTGATGGCTTTATAATCGTTGCTGTTGAGAAAGATCTGAACACAGGAACGCTATTTTGAAAGTATTCACATATCTTGCATGCTAACTTTTGTTATTTTTTATTATTACTCTTCTTTTCGATGAATTTTTAAGCCAGAACACTTTCTTCTGTCAATCAAGTCATGCTAATAAATTTTTAGGACTCCTTGAATTGTTACCAGTTTTTATTAATTATATATATTTTGATACTCTTATTATGAATAAAAATGATCAATTTTTAATAAGCTGTCTAATCTTTGCACATGTTCCCTCCATTCATAGCTTATGCTTGGTCATTCTTCATGATTACTTCACAATAATACCATTCTGATCTTCATGTTATATCCTGCATTTCTATAACTATCGAAATTTTCAATTATTATCTAAAGACTAATCATTAATGCTAATGTTATGTATTACTTTCAATTATTTAAGAAGCATATTTTATCATACGCTCATGTTTATTACTTCCTCTTTCGGATTCAATTCTTAATTTTCTACTCGAGTTTCAGACTATGATGGATCTATCTACAAATCCAATCATTGGAACTTCAACTGTGGTAAGGAAAATAAACTGGTAAAAATGGCTTCATGCAAAATTTTAGAATAATTCAGTCTTTAAATTCCTCGCTGATTGTGATCATAGCCTTGTTCACATGCTGTCCTTTTTATTGAAAGATTCCAGTATCACAATGGAAGAAAAGATCAAAACTCTAGACCAATTTTCTTCTATTTTTTCTGGACATATGAAGAGGGAATATCGACGATGGAGGTTTCTCAATATGTCCAAGACGGTAACAAATCCAAACTATAATTTGGCAATAATTTTATTTCCAGTTACCAGCATTTCTTGAGAATGAATCGAATTCCCTGAAACCAATTCTGCAAATATTCCTTCGTGATGCGAATACATTAGGTAAACGATAAATTAAATAATGAATATATCTTTAATTATTTCAGATGAATTCATCGAAAAATTGCTAGCGATAAAAGATTCGATCAAGAACAAATTGGGTCTCTCCGAATATTTACGAATCGAATGCTTTGATGTCGATTGGGAATCAATGATCGATTTGAGACAAGGAATGGACTCAGAGAAGCTTTCAAATAAAACCAACAGGCAATTTTTTTTTCTAAAATTAAAAACGTTTACATTTTCAGGAGCATAATGTTGTATTGCAAATTTCTAGATTCACAAAATTTATTTTCGTTAAAGATAGAGCTCGTAAATTCAATTTTCACTAAATATTTCACAGCTATTTGTTTTGGAGATAATGATTATTCCGTCGAGAAGAAATGCATTTCTCTGGCTAAATCGACATTTTCCATGAATCCAATCAGCAAAATGCTCTCCGCTCGATATGCTGTTGATCAATCACTCATTTCTCAAATGAAGAAGTTGGAAACGAATGAAAAGCAAGCGCAAATTCACGAGCCTGGAGAAGTGAGGATGTTCGTCAGAGATGACATAATCGGAATCTATCTTTTCTCAGCAAAGGTAATTTATCGATAAGTAAAAGTACCATAGGAAATAATGTGCGAAACTATGACGAACATTTGCTTGAAAGCGCAATAGATAATTCGGGTTCTATTATCGCAGTCTTCAAGTTAGATATCACGTGATGTGCTTCAATATGGTGGCAATATATTTACGAAGCTTATTTTGCACATTGAAAAATATAACTTTTAGGTGTCTCCTGGTGCGAATAACAAAGGATCGATTTTAGTTGGTAGAATCGAAGAAGGGTTGCAACACTTACTTGATGCAGGGAATCAAAAGCAATCGAATGATTTGCAACTGAAAATATTTGACATCACATTGTAAAATAACATCATTCAACTTTATTAGGCAGTCGGCATAATTTTAAAACGAGTGTATTTTTGAAATGAATTGAAGCTTGAATAAAATTTTCAAAATGATTGTTTGAAAATCCATTTCATTTGATTTCGAAAAATCAAATGCATTTTGTGAAATTTCTAAGAGGAGCTTTTCTTCAGATAGATATCACTTTCGATGATATTCGACATGCAATTTGCAAGAACCGATCTGAAATAGCACATATATATTTTTTATAGTTTCTATCGGTTTATACTTTAGTTTCATTCAATTCATGAATTGCTCTAACTGCTTCGTATTCATGTTCATATCCAACGATTCCGGCAACAGTTGGATATCTGGTATTCTTTGGAAATATCTGAAAATGAATATTTTAGTTTAGTTGTTTTTGGGGAAATATTAATGTTTCAGTATGTGAAAAGGATGAAATATCTTTTGAATTTAATGAAGTAATTCTCTTTAGTTGAATTCTAATGTATAGTGCTTTAACTTATTCGGCACCATTCTTTAGAAAAGGTTTGCAGACTTTATTAACTTACCATTATCATTAAAATATTTGTTCACTAAAATATTCTAATATTATTTTCAATAATTCTATCCAATCTGATTTTTAAAATCTATCATAAGTCAAGAAAAAAAGAAGATTTTTGAGTCATTTATGTGGACTTCGTCGGAAACGACAAGAGTGAGTAAAGCACTGCGTAACTGTGAGGAATGTGCATGATGCATTATCGCCATAAACGACTATTAAATTCATGATAACTCGACTGGTATTTTACTTTAGCACACTTGATATTGCCGCATTTCGAAAATATGTTATGCAAATCGAGATCCGTCATTGTTTCGGGCAGATTCGTTACGAATAACTTCTTCTGAATTGTCAAAAAATCAGTCTTCATCGAACATTTAGCATTACTTTCTGTTGTGCTTCTGATGCAAAATTACGACTTTCTTGATTGCTCATATTTGCAGGTGGTTGTCTGTTTTGGGATTGATGATTGTTAGGTTGATTTGCACTAGAATTGTTCGGTCTCTCGTATCTGTTCTGAAATTATTTCATTCAAAAAAATATTATTTCAACTTTCTAACATTTTGTTCATTAATCTCAGAATATGCCGGAGGAGGAGGAGAATAAGTGGTAAGTTGAATTTGACGGGGCTGTGCAATGATACATTTTTGACTCTGATCAGGATATTCTTGAACGAAGTAAAATGGAGAAGCAGATTGCTGAGTGAGTGGAGTCGTCGGAGTGCTGGTATTTGAGCAGGAAGTTTCTGAAATTAAATATTCGAAAATATTCTTTCTGATTTCTGGAAACAATGTTTCCGTATACGAAAAATAATTGGATGCAAATCTACTTGTTTTCGATGAACCAGCTAAATTGGAACTCTTGACTTGATACACGACTCTAATTTGCTGTTCGTTGCACTGAAAGCGTATATTTATTTATTTTCATACTAGAAAAGCCTGCCATGTAACCATTAAACGTCTTCAAAGCGATTGCGGCAGTATCGACTTTGTTGAAGAATACGATCGCTTGACCCCGGAATTCTGTCGTGTTCTTGTCGAATAGCATCGAAAGTTCCAGAATATTTGCTCATTCTGACAAATTGTCTATTACCTGAACTCGGATAAAGCCCTTGCACTTGGAGAAGAGCGATTCCAAATCTTCCTTGCAGACATTATTTGGCAATCCGCTGACAAACAAGTTGTTGCGAATTTCAGTGGTACCATCTTTCTAAAGATAATTAATCCAAGATAAATAGGAGAAAAGCTGCTATTAAGAAAAAATCTCTTTATCATCTGAAAGCTAGGGCAAACGTTGAAGTTCGATCAGAACTTTACTATCACTAATTAGAAATGAGTTGTCCGTATAGACTATTTTAGGAACGCTGCGAGGGAAAATCGATATTTTCATTAACCTACCTTCAAAACAGTAAACTGTGAAGTCCAGTTCTCGTTTGTCGGATTTTCCTTCTTCTCGCTTAGAGCTTCTTTCTGCTTCAATTCAGCATCTTCCAACTTTTTCGTCAGAATTTCAATCTGGGTCTGGAGTTCTTCCTTCGAAACTGAAATTGTTCCAAAATTAAATTTAACTGAAATATTTCAAAGAATAATACCCTTCTTGCTCTTCTTGTCTAAAGGCTTTGAGTCTGTCACATTTACGTTGCCCATCGTTTGGAGACGATCGATTGGATGCACCCACCTAAATTCAAAATTGCCGAAGATTCGAGATGAAAAATAAGGACGCTGTCGAATTTTAGCGGCCAGTAGCAAATCACTTCGATTTGAACTCACTGATAAGGGAATATTACAAAGAATTTCATACCATCACTTATGTCTGACTGCTGAAATTGCAGATAAGTAAAAAGCTTCGATGATAAGCGAAAATTTTTATTGGTAGAATAGGATGTATCAAGGAATTAAGGCAATTTTGTCGTTTGAAAAGCTGAAATTATAAAATTATCTTGTTCTAGCTCCGAATATTAGAGATCATCAATTTTCATAATAAATTCAATTTTGCATGGCTACAAATTGAGTGATAAATTTGAGCAATTTGATGAGATTCGTCCTTCTTCTATTACCATAATTATGTAAAGCCATTGAGAGAGACATCGTTGTTTACGCTTGAATTCGAGATATTATTCCATCCTCATATTTGCTTGTGGAAGAATGCCTTTCTGGGAATATTTTTCTCAGAGATTAGGCTTATTATTGCAGTTTGTTTTGGACCAAAATTTGAAATTTAAAACAAATAAAATTATGCATTGTGAATGCAGTGGGAAAAATTAAAATTGAATTGGACATCTATGCAAGTCAATTTACGCTTTATGCAATATCCCTAAATCATGGTTTCTTTTTATTTTGAAGTTCATTTTATCAGCATAAACGCATGTATCCTTCCTTCCTTACTTTGACAGTCGATTTGTGCACCTGTTTTGAATTGCACTTTCATTTTGTCAGCCAATCCTTCAGTCCTCAGTCCTCATTCCTTCGGTCTTTCCTCTGTTCGCATGCGTGTTTGCCGCGTCTCCTCCCATCCTCCCTCTTTTTTACTCTCTTCATTCATCTCACTTTCCCTCCCCCTTTCCTTCTCCTCGTTGCATCGTTTCGTTTTCTATCTTGATATTCCCCAACAACTGCTCAGTTTCCATTTCCCTCCCTTCACGCTTCGAGTTTGAGTGGGGTTCACATTTTTTTGCATTCTTTATTGCGAAACTCTTAAATTAATTTCTATTTCTAAAGATCAAAAGTTAGAACAAAAATGCTTTTTTTTTTCAAAATTGTTCAACTCTGAACAGTTTTTCGTTGTAAACAAACATTGTTTTTCGCTCATGCGAAAATAATTGTCTTTTTTATATTGTCGTCATTTATTTACCTCAAAATATTTCGAAGAAAATTAGTTTTTCATCTCACCTCAATTGAACTGAACGCTTCCATCTGTCACGTAAGACTGCGTTCAAACGTCCTCGCCATTTCGCCTTTGCTTTTTGACAATCGATTTTTCAGCTCGTTGTTATTGTTGTCAGTCTTCATTCTTCCTCGTTTTTTTTACTCTTTCATTTGCCCCGTTCTATTTCTCTTATTTTCCTCCTCTCTTTATTTTTAGCCCCACGTTTTCCCCGATTTTTTCCAGTCAACGATTCTTTTCGCCTTCTTCTTCTATTTTTTCGCAGCAAGCGGCAAACCAATTGGATTAACGTCTCTCGGAGGGAGTAATTCTTCCGAATCTGCCATTTCCGCAGATTTCATAGTTCCGTTCTCCATTCGCGGTTTCAGCCACTTACTTTCAGAAATCTTGGAATTCTGAGCAAACCGAACAAATGAGTGGATTTCTCAACTCCCTAGTTGAAGGAGGTAGGCTTCACTTTGCTAAAAATTGAAAATAGAAAACGTTCGCCATTTAATAAAGTAAGTTTCTTTGGAGATAAGATCAATTATGCACTTCATAAGAGCATTGTGAAAGAAATAATTACTATAAAATATGTTGCACTATTTCTATTCTAGTTTCATTTTGCTGCTGCAAACAACTCTTGATTGACATCCCGTGATTCATCCCAATCAAACAATTGAACTCTGCTTATCGTTTACCTATTTCGTAATTCCTCATTTCCGTTGTAATGAGCGATGGCCGTCGTCTGCATTGCAGCACTGCTTGTCGCTTCTGGCAAAGCAACGAAAAACAGCATAAACCCATTGGGAAAGGAGTAGAATCAGTCAAAACAGTTGGCCGCTTGCCCGATTCATTTTCACGTCTATTTTTGCCGCCCTCTTTTTTCCCACATCTAAAATCATTTTTCTTCTCTGCAATCTCCTGATCTATCCACCGCACTCATCATCTCTATCTTTCTAGTTCAAGCAACTTCTCTCGAAAGTTCAGTCTCTTCTCTCATTTTTGCATCTCCCAACATCTGTTAGAATTCTCGTGACATAGAACAAAACAACTCGAAGTTACGAAATCGTGAGAATTTCGATGGGAGTTTCTTACGAAAAACCGAGACATTGTGGCTAATGAAACTAATGAGAGAAAGGAATTCCGAGAATTGTTTTAGCGCAAAACTTAACGCATGATTGGGAAGAAAGGGAAGGAGAGGGGAATTGAAAATTCCTCGACGACTCATTCATCACGTGCAAATACGGGAATATCATAAAACCGTGAAGAAAGCGTTGCATTATTCCCTCAAGAATGCCATTTTTCATTTTTTCATTGAAAGAAAATAATAAAGGAAAATCGAGGTATCATGGATCATTGCATACTTTTCAGCCAAATCGGCAGCCACAGCTGTTTCTGAAGCGATCGAAGAGACCAACAATCAGCAGGCTGCTGACGGTCAGCCACAACCTCCTGCGGAACAGACCAAGCAACCGACTCCTCCACCTGCGCAGGATCAGACTGCCAAGTCAGGAAGTCCTGCCCCTGCTGGTGATCAGGGTAATACACAAAATTTGGGCATATTTTGTTATAAATTCCGAAAAAAAAACGTTAATTGTGAGAATGAGAAAGTGGTCAGAGACGTTGAAGGAAAAATACCCATTTTTATTGGACAAACCATTTCGTCAAAGCAATGGGAGAACAAATTATGAAATTATGAACGCGTATGATCATTCATCTATGCTCGAATGAACTCTTTTCAGCCTTTAAATTACTTTTCTTGACCAGATAGATAAGAAGATCAGAAAATTCCATAAGATTTTCGAGAATTTTAAGTCGATAAAGTTCAAAAGTCGGAAAGCTTCATGCTTCTTTCATTCACTGCCAATTGTTCTAGTCAGCTGATATTCTGCCATTTCGAAGATTTATGGCTTTCATAAAATCGCGAAAATTTTCTAGCAGATTTTTGCTCTGAATTTAGGAAAACCTGATCTTCACAAATCTTTCTGAATTTAATTTTTACTTTATTCGTCATGTAAAATTTGTTCCTCTCATTTAAAATTTATTTATAAGCGGTAAATTATGAGACTCCCACACTTGTGGATGTGAAACTTTTAGAAAGTTATGACACATTATGAGACACATCTCAATAGCCAATGCGATGAGCTTCCATAATCATTGTCTCTTAGCATAATATTTCTTAGAAATTCCATCAAAATTATGAATGATTCTAGGCTTCCTCGGCAAGCTGGTTGATCTTGGGAAGGATGTGGTCGAAGCTCTCGGAGATCAGACCCAGAAGGCTGGCCATGCTGCCGCTGACGGAGCCTCGACTGCTGCAACGAAGACCGAGGACGCGGCGAAGAATGCCGCCGGTCTGACGAAGGAGCAGCTCGAGCAAATCGGGAACACTGTTGGAGGATTGGGTCCGAAATCATTTAGGCTGGATGAGATTATTATTATTTTTGTTGCATTTCAGTGCAAGGTCTGGCAGAAAAGACCGGATGGATCAAGAGTGGAAGTCCAACTGCAACTGGTGAAGCAGGTCAGGACGCTGACACTTCTGACGGCAACAAGGCACCTGCACCGACTCCGGCCGAACCCGAGCAGAAATTCGATGCACAGCCAGTCATCGATGATGTGGAAGGAGAAAGTAAGAGATTTTCTTTTATTGCTGGATAGAATAGATTTGACATTCCGAGCACAAATCGAAGTGAGTTTTCTAAATTTTTCAAAAATCAGGTTTGAAACCTATGTTTTAAACTTATCAGAGCTAAATTTATAAAAACAAAAAACATCTGAGATTTTCATTTGAACCCCAACCATTATTTGAATCCATAAATAGTGTGGAAAGTAATTACTTTCAGTCCAAAAAGTGGTTCACTCCGGATACACCGCTGCTAAGGAAGGTTCGAAATAGAAGTTGTTATTTTGAGTTCTACTCATGTTTTGCAGTTAAAACTGATTTATTTTAGAATAGTCTTTTCTAAGAATGGAATACTGAAATTACCTGTGTTGAATTCGATGTACAACTAACAGTTTCATAATAATTTAACCATATTTGGTCTCATCCTTTGAGGTATTCAAATTTGTCTACTTACTTACCCATGTCATAGGTAGATTATTGCTGACGAATTACATTGACAACAGGTTTTCTATCCTTTAAAAACATGTCCTAATCGAACCATTGTATCATGTTCAATGTTGATTGAAATGTATAACAGAATATGGTGTTCAATAAAATAATGATTAGTTAGTTGCCCTGCAGTATCTTTCAATAATAATCCGTTTTGTTCTTTCATAAATGTGAATTCTCATATTCCACATTTATAGCCTGAATTTGATCATTGCTATTTTTTTCTTCAAAAATCACACGTTGGTGTCACTCTTAAACTACATAGATGAGCAAACATGATTCATCGAATGAATTTTGATCGCGTTTCCGGTACACTTCATGGCTATTTGCTTGTATTTTAGTAGGAAGCAATTGTAAATCGATGTGTGATTTTTAGTGAAATCATTTAACAGAAAGCGATGCGAAATGTTATCAGTGATGACTTAGATGTAACGAAAATATTGAAAATTTGCTCATAAATATTCAAGGTGACAAATCATAGAAGTGAAAGTTATAGCAGAAGCGATACATCGCATTTTGATGAGCCAATAGGACAAAAATTCGTTGCTGATGAATAACTTTTAGATTTTACTGTGTATCTCATCACTGATGACGAATCATGAAAGAAATTTATTCGGCATTGTTTGCGATATAAGGAATGACGTGTATTGCTACTAACAAAAGTCTATCGCAAGTATGGTCTCATAATTTTAGGAGATGCAGATTTCGAACAGCCGAAGGAGGAGCAACCTGAAGAAAGCGGCGGAGTATTGGCTGGTCTGACTTCACTTGGCGAAGATCCCATTGGTTTTGTGTCTGACAGTGCAAGTGCTGCAGCAGAAAAAACGAAGGAACTTGGATCGAGTGCGGTCGAAGCCGTGAAGGACGGAACAGAGCATGTCGCAACCGCAGTTTCTGACGTAGGATCGGCTGTTGTCGAGAAGACTCAGGAAGTTGGAGCTGCTGCAGTCGAAACCGCTCAGCACGGTTTGGAGACGGCCAAAGACGTTGTCGTCGATATGGGCTCATCTGCAAAAGAGGCAGCAGAAGCTGGAATAGACAAGATCTATGAAATGGGAGACAATGCGGCTGAAACGACGAAGGACGCTGCTTCATCTGGAGTTGAAGCAGTAGAAGAAGCAGCCGGTGATGTCAAGGACTTCGTTGTCGATTCTGGAAACTCGGCCGCCGACGCAATTTCTTCTGGCGCCAATTCTGCTGTTGATCTGGCACAAGCAGGAGCTGAAAAGACCGTTGAGGCAGTCTCTGACGCCGTTGATGCCGTTAAGAATACCGTGGAAACTACGGAGTTGTACCCGAAATTGGAGCAGAACGAGGGCGGCAAAGTTCCAATGCCAATTCTCGACAATGGCATAATAATGGGGATTGCAATGGTCGACGCGAATCAAACAGTCCAATCTGATGCAAAGGATTCTGGCAAAGACGAAGAAGCAAATAAGCAAGAAACTGAAGGAGAACAACCAGAAATGAGTGCCGCCGAGCAAGCAGCAACTGCCGTAGCAATCGCTCAAGTGACTGCTGAAGGAATGGCCGAAGCTCTCGCAGATGCACACCCAGTTCCTGATCCAATGGAGCAGAAGACTATCACTCACACTTGTGATGGTAATAGTTGTTGCCAACGTGTGTGATTTCTGTTCAAAATCTCCTTTAGCTTTGTATAGCTTAAAAGTATTATCTCAAGCATAAAAACTTCATCGAAAATTTTAGCAGCGCTAGGGTTACTGTCCCACAATAAAGTCGTAATCAATATATCGCATCACTATTAATTTCCATAGCTAGTCAGTTTGAGAAATAGATGCCGAAATTAGCATAAATTAGGAACGCACTAACATAGATAAAGTTATTACTCCTGTTGCATATTCGAATTTCTAGAGCATAGAAAATATTTCATGTAGATTACTGTAAATGTAAGCCTATTTTTACAGCTATAATTTGAAAAATTATGCCGGCTCATTTTGATTGAAAGGTATAGCAGATAATCTATCAAGAATGAATAAGAGCATGGACGCATTCCAATATTCTAGTTTCAATTAGTAAGAAACTTCTCGTAGAACTCCTAATTCGTCTGTCTAGGTTCATAATCTAGGGTGAGATTTTAGTAGTTAGCATGATATTAGAAATTTTCAGTGGCGAATGAACCCACTGTTGAAATTAGTTCTGAGACTCGAGACAAATGCGGAACTATCGATTCTGTGGGCAGCACTGGCAGTATAGGCAGTTTTGACTCGGAGAAGCGCAAACAGTCGAATGCACAAAAACTCAAAGACGGCGTTGGCTCTCTTGCTAGTGGAGTTGTAGGTTAGTATGCTTTCTCGTAATTATAGAAAACTAACGATAAAAATGCAATGCAGAACAAATATTGAAAGAAACTCATGATAACTGAAAGAGATTTTCCATGATTTGTTTGGCGAATTTAGTATAATAAAATCTTTACTAATATCATCACACGTTTACAGTTTTCTGAAGATTTTCTTGAGCAAAAATATGAGATTAACTATTTCAAAAACATCATATTTTCCAAAACTTATAGAAGTAGGATAAAACAGAAAAGTGAACCTTCTTTATGTAATATTTTTGTGTTTTATTCCAAGAATTAAAATACGGTTGCTTTCAAATTTCATTTTAGTACAAGACATAATATAGGAATTGGATCTGGTACCGTGGGACTCCTTGGCGACGGCGTTTGTGCAGTTGGGCACGGAGTAGCAAGTGGAGCAAAAGCTGTTGGACATGGCGTCGCTTCTGGTGGAAAAGTGAGCATGAATGATGTTTCTCCAGAAAACGGATTAAACGTTAGGCTGTCGGACACGGAGTAGCCACAGTTGGAAGTGCCACTGTGCATGGCATTGATTTGGTTGGTCAAGGACTCGTGAAGACCGGCGATGCAGTCGTCGATGGAGTCAGCGCCGTAGGACATGGAGTTGCAACTGGTTAGTAAAACTCTTACTTTCGGTATCCGAATGCAAAAAGTATATTTCTAAATTCAATTTGCGTGTTTATCTTTTTGAGAACGAAATTTTCTTACATGAAGTGAGCACAACTTGAGTTCACTGTCAAAATGGTACAAATCCTGTTATGCCATAATTAGATGATGATGATAATAGACAGTTTACTCTCGAATATCTAGTTTTTCTGTCAATTTTTATGGCTAATGAGTAGAAAGAGCTCGCATCGGTACCTAAACAGCCATGCTCAAAAAATAAAATCATGAAAATCTAAAACCTTTGTATTCATTTGAAGGTGCAAAGGCGGTTGGTCATGGAATCGCAAGCGGCACAAAGGCAGTCGGAAGCGGTGTTGCTCACGGAACGATAGTAGGCATCAAGTGATTTTGAAAATAAAACTTGGAAGAAAAATTTAGGCAGTAGGCAAGGGCACAGTTAACACAATAGACGCTGTAGGCACCGGAATGGTGAAGACCGCCGACACGATCATCGATGCTGGAGCAGCTGTGACGGGAGGTGTTGGAACCGGCTTGAAACAGGCAGGAAAAGGATTGGTAGATGCCGGCAAGGTAGTTTCATGGAACATTAGTGAAGTGCCAAAATGGTGATTATAGGCTATTGGTGGAGGCGTGATTGATGCTGGCAAAATTCTCACATCTCCAGTCGTCGATGGCGTGAAACATGTTGGCTCTGCAGTCATGAGGAAGCTGAAGCGAAAGAAGAAGGTCGTGCAAGAGAATGGAGAAACTGTCGAAATTGAAGTTGAAGTTGACGATGAAGGTAGTTTTTCGTTTTTTTCTTCTCGACAAATTCCCTAACAATTTTCAGAAGTTACACCTGAAGAATTGGAAGCCGAATTGAAAGGAGGTAAGGGTAATTTCTTCCCGCTCTCAACGGTTGAAATCAGCACGATAATATAATTGCTGCTGAGTTGGGGAAAGTTTTTAAAATAGAAAGTCAAACTTCACCTTCAAAAGTGCCAATTTTGTAATCATATCTAATTTGTCTCTACCTTGGAAAATGTACGAAGTTGAAGTCATAACGTTTGCACAACCTTGATGGAATGATTGAGCATGTTTTCATTTTGTAATAATCTAACTTATAAATTCATAAATCGATCTACTACCTTTTGAGAAGGAAGCATATTTATTTTAGGTGAAACAGCTCCATTGGCTACTGGCGAACAGACGCAATAAACTTGGTTTTGGATTGTTGAATTCTTGGAATAACTCTTGAAGAATAACCTCAAATAGGCAAAGAATCATATGTTGCAGTGAAGTGATGAATATCTACTTATCCAGGGCTTGTTACTTGAAATGTTTGGCCGATTTCATCATCCAAAATTGTCTTTATTTTGAAAAATTTCCCTCATTCCCCAATTCCTACAAATAACTTGCCAGTATTCTGATGAAGATGTCTTTTCTCTTTGTTTGTCATATTATCTGCATTATGAAATGGTAATAAATTTGCACAACACGATTTATTGAATAATGATTGACTGATATGGAATCCGAAAATGTACGTATAGATCCTGTTCCTTGTACATAAATTATGCTTAGAGAGGCCAAGCTTCCCCTTTATAGTCATAACTTTGGATAAGATGAACCAATTTTGAAAATCTGAAAAATAATGGGTTTGTTACAGCCTAGCCAATCATTCTGATATCAACCTTACCCATTTCAACCTAATCCTAATTTAGAAAACGACTTGGCCTCTCTAATTATGCTAATCAAAGTATCGCTAAATGGTATATGGAATATGTGGGAATAATATATGGGATTCTGCATGCACACAATCACAAACACAATAGAGGAAGAAGATCAGAATATCTCAAATTAAAGTACGCTGTAATTGATAAGTTCAATTGACTCAGGAAATTTGGTGAGGGTGACCCTGGATGAGAGTTATTGATTGAAAATTGATTATGATAATAATTCTAAATTTGATATTGTGATCTCAGAATTATAAAATAGGTGCACAATAATCGCTCAATGTTTCTCAATAACTATCGTCTAATTATTTGCAATGAAGTTTGTCAACCGGATTTCGATGAATATTTGAATCAATTCCTGATATTCTCAGAAGGGATGACAATATTTAGAAAAAAAAAATCTGTGTTATCCATTCTGAGAATACATCGATGAGCTGCAAAGATTGGTATTTAAAATGAATCATTGTGAATGAAAAACAAAGAAAGACTCAATCTTTTGCAATTCAAGGACGGTAGAAGAAATGTCAAGGTTTAGCGATGAGTACCTAGGAAGAGCTTAGCATCAAATCGCAATAATTATCATGCAAAAATGTAGAAATGAAATGGTTCAAGCAAATAAACTGATTGATATTATTGCTGTGATGGGAGCTCAACAGCACTCGAATCGAACAGAACACATCGGAAGGAACGTCGCATAAATTTGATATCATAATTTGATAATGAAATGAAGAATTTTTAAAATCATTTGAATAAATGCGCATTTTTCACTTCATTACGAATTAGAAACACTGAATGAGAACATGAGAACGTCACTCGAGAAATTCGGACAAAGGATATTTTGATTGGATGAATAAATACGTACCGTATTCTCTCTAAATGAAGGGCATCTCCATTTGAAGAGCATTTCTAATAGTAGGGCACCCCCAAATGTCACAATTACCCATTACCCTACTCAAATCATTTCAGGAAGTGTTTTATAATGTTCTCTAAAATGTGTAGAGTGGATTTAGTATCGCTTTGAAGTGATTACGATCATTAGATGAGGAGTTGTGGCGGTTTGAAAATTCGGATTTTTCGAAAATTGGGTGGTTAAAAATGGAAGGGTATGCCCTTTAAATTAGAGGGAACACGGTAAATACACAGATACGGATGGATATTTGCAAGCTCGTTCAACAACTGAAAAAAGGACGAAGGAATATCGCTAAATTGAAACACAGAAACACAAGAAGACAGGGGAAAGAAAGAAGTACAGCACTGATACAACAAATGCAATATCTGATCCAGAAGAATTTCTTGAATTTGAAGAAATTCTCGAATTTGCGCACCAGACACTGGAATATACGACTTATGAATATGTGAAGATAAAATTCACACCGATTATTTCGGAATACGTCATTAAGAAGAAACTAGTTCTTCAAAAACGAACCTTCAAAATAGTCGATGAATTCGAAAATAAATCGGATAATTCAGATCTCTTTATAATTGACGTACAGAATCATTATTTCGAATAATGTGAAGGCAGAATTGTAGCAAACAAATGCTGTTATTTGTCAAGTTTGTTTTTCACATTTCTCGAAATAACCTGGATACCGATTTATCGATTTACGGACGCCAATACTGGGTGGTGTCGATATGGGGGATATCGGTAACTCCTCCACTCAGGTCGTGCATCGTCGGCTGCCCAACTGCGTGCTCCAGAGTGTTGACTGCGTGATCTAGGCTGTTCAGCACTGACATTGGAAGGCTCATTCCAGCTGATGAGAGACCGAGATCTGGAAAAAGTTTAACTTAATTTGAAATTTCTTCTAATCTTTGCCCAGTGATTCATTTCATTTCAAAGATTTTTTTTCGAGAGCTATTTGATAAGTCTACTATTCAAGCGCGATAATCCTAACCCACATTTGAAATAGTCATCGTTCACATGAGGAGAAGATTAGGATTTACGAGAAAGCTTATCATCTTGTTTCAAGTGAAAAATAGAATTTGAAATATTTAGCAGAGGCTAAAAAATCGTTTTTATTTTATCTGTTTTTTCATTTCAAATTTCGAAATGTGATTCGCGTTCACTTGAATCAGTCCGACATCTCTCGTAAATCACGTCGCCCAGTGTCCGGGCAAAGAGGCATAAAAGTTTACAAGCCTAGGGGAAAGCAGTGAAGGGAATGGAAATGGGGGTGAGATCAGACACTGTTCCTACCCAGGAAGGATGTGTCTTCGACTCAAAGAAAAAGTGCTACGATTTTACGAGAAGCGTGTGAGAGCGGCTGCATCAAAGATGGGCTTCGAAAAGACGATGTTTTTATCCGAAAACGAAATTTCTAAACTTTCGAGAAAGTGACAAGAAAAAAGAGAAGAGAATAGTCAAAATTTTCAAATTCCGAGGTTGTTTTTATGAAAAGAGTCATAAGCTGCTAATGCACTTTTGAATTGTATTGAGACGAAGAGACAGGTGGGCGTCGTCGTAAAATTCTGAGAATTTCAAAAGTGCGTATCTTATATTTTGATTTTAAATCTTTCAGAAATCCATATTTTCTGTGACTTTCACAATATTGATTCTCTGTTGAAATCGCCCTCTGTGTCAGTGGAGCGCACTGTGATTAGAAGTGACAATACAGTCAGATAGAGAAGGGAAGATGGAGATAAAAGAGAAGAATGGAAAGTAAAGAGAGGAGATACCCATTGGAAGAAAGGGTAAAAGGGGGACATGAAGGCAGCTGCTGTAGACAGGGAGGAAGAAAAGGAGGGGAAGTACGAGAATTATGACTCCATGAGAAAGGGGTACTGTAGGGAAAGGAATATATATATATATACCAAGACACAATCAATAATCGCATAAAAACGATTAAAAGTGTAAAACAAATAAGTTTGGAATTCGTTTAAGTCCACAAACCTCCAACAGCTGTGGTCGGGGACTGGAATCCGGCACCCAAGCCGAGATTCTGCTGAGCGCCTGCAGTCGGCATCGGACGAGCGTACGGCTGAAAGAAATGAAATCGTCAAAATGAAAAGACGTAAGTTTGAAGGGAATCCGATGATATTCCTCTCCTCCTCCCCTCGTTCTCTTCTCTAACCTCTCTGCCCTTTGCGCAACGCGTAATTCGATTATTCGATTAGGCGATTTGCAAGCCAATCGTATCGATTTTCGGCGATAGTTTCGCCTGTTATTTGACAGCTATTGATTTCAAATTATCGCTCCATTATTGATCGTTGCATTTTTATTATTCATTTCTCACATGGAATGGATCGTAAGTTGCTCTGGCTGCAGGGAACATGTGATGAGACGTGAAATCGCCTGCTGCGTGGTACGGGGGCATTCCTGGGATCGCGTTGAAGCCAAATCTGTAACTCGTAACTTAGGCTTAAAGATGCATTATTTATTTCGTACCCATATGGGTCCATCGCCGACATATTGGGGTACATCTGAGGAGCGGGTGGCAGGAAGCTAGTGCTGACCGGAGTGTTCACCGGGAATCTGCAAAAAGATTGCCTTAATTAGAGATAATAAAAACCAAGTTTACTTATCAACGAATTGAATTGAACATTTCAACCAATATATTAAATACAACTACAGTACACCTGGTCATTTGGGAACCGTGAAACTACGAGACACGAGACATAGACGAAGTAGTATAGGGTTAGGGTAGGGTGTGGTGTGGGATGATAGGCTTTCTTTTTCCCCGCTATTTCTCAATGTTTCGTGTCTCGCGGTTTCCAATTTGCCGTACATCTTTCGACCTACCTATTGGGAGTGGTAGCAGGAGAAATGTTAGAAATGCCCTGATTCATGGCAGCAGCACTCTGTCCAGGTGCGGGTGCAACTCCACTGGCTCCAATCGATGGAGTCGGAGTCGAGCTGGCAGTGGACATCGCGGCGGCAGCCGCCTGTGCTATGCCACCGGACGAGGTGTCCATCGGACCTCCAGGACGCTTGCTGCGAAGCTTCTCCTCTCGACGCCATTTGGCACGACGATTCGAGAACCAAACCTAAATTATTCTTCTTTTCTTAAGCGTTTAGTTGCAAATTGGAATGTAAATACATCAACATTTATTAGCCAATAAGATTTGTGAAAAAGATATAGCGCTAGTGAGATAATCTTCTAACAATAGAATCAATTTTCTGTTGTTATCTTTTCCGCTATTTGCTCTCTAATTGTCGAAACATTAACTTTGGCTATGATTTTATCGAGTTTCTAAAAATCCGTATTCGACATTTTCGAACACGCAGTCTTTTCACTACTCTTTGACCCATTTCAATTTTGTATTTTTGAATGCAAAGTTTTTTTTCTGAATATCCATTATGAATATTCAGATTTTTGTGGTAGATATTTTTTTAGTTTTACGCTACAAAAATGTTAGTATTCTTAAATAATTTTTCTTCCTTCAAAAATATAAAAACACGTTCGTCCAGAACAGTTCATTTTAGGCATTCTCAAGACTCGCTTTTTCGCTTCATTTCTTCTTCTTCTTCAAGTCTCCCTTGCTATTCACAGTTAAAACGAGGCAATAAATGGGAATGGATCATAAGTGGCGGGAGGTCTTTTCATAAAATTGAGAAAGTAAGCAAAAACGCTCAAACTTTCAAAATTCCTCCCTTTGAATTTTGATGGATTATGAACTTGACGATATCTGCCTAAGCCAAAGATTATAATCTTTTTTTGCCAAATGACATTTCCGGTGATAATTCATCAGAAGAGCTCTAAGAAGTACAATTTTCGGATTTTAGATCCACTTCCGGTTTTATTTTTGAGTTTCGGTTTTGGATTATTTTCTCTGAAAAATGTTTCTGTTCTGTCGACAAATTTTCCATGGTGCTTGTGTTTCGCTTGAAACGTTGAGGAAGCAATCTTGGGATAGATTAAAGTGATAAAGAAGGAATGATAACGATAGATAAAACGAGAAAGAGGAAATGAGGCAATAATGTGGAATGTAGGAAAAAAGAAATGAAGAACCGTCGTTTCCCCTTCCAAGTCTCGACTCGTCTCATCGAGATTCTGTCAGTGATATGCGACTTGACAGTTGACAAGTCACCAGTCAGCAGAGGAAGGGAAGTTAAGGGAGGCGCCGTGAAATGACCGTCCAAAACTTGTAGGCAATCGATCACGTCCAATTTATTGCTAACGCATATTGGCGGTGATGAATTACCGCTATCAATAAAAACCCACAATTCATCATAAACCCGCATCTCTATTTGCTTTGATATTGGACGGATTACTGTAATTAGCTAATGAGTCTCAACTTCAAAATTATTTCAAGGATGCGCTTTTTAGTTAGAAATTTTAATTTTTAAATTCATCAATATTAGCATTCAAAGTGATATAATTCCAACATTTTTTCATATAAAGTTCATTTCGAAGTTTCTTTAATAAAAACTTGAGAGCTGCAAGAAAAACATTTTTAAAAAATGAACAGATTGACGAATTAGTTCTTTAGCTAGACCTATTCATCACATAATCAATATCCTATTTTTCCAATTTCGTTTTAGCTGTCAAAGGCCATGTCATTTCCGTGTGACGAGATAGAACCGTTAGTTCTTATCATCCTTTTAGTGATATGATATTCCCATTCATGTTCCATTTCTCACAGACAATTCATCAATAAATCGCGTCTTTCTCATAAGTCCTCTACAGTTTTATGGGTGGTCTTCCTTTAGTGTCTACCCTAACTTCTTTTCTTCCTTCCTTTTTCTTATCTTTCACCTCTCGCCTGTGCGGAATTATGCAATCCATGCAATGCGGGGCATGGTTGCAGGGTTCGAGGAAACTGTCAAGAAGACGGATCGTAGTGATAAGAAAAATATAGAAGAGAAAAAATATACTGGGGAACCAAGAAATTACTCAGCTCAAGACCTACCCACGAGTAAGTTTTGAGATGAGTCGAACGTTCAAGAACTCTTGCCATGGTAATTAGACTTAATGTTTATAACTACAGTACCTGGATTCTGGCCTCAGGCAGACTGATCTTAGCCGCTAGTCTTTCACGAGCAAAGACATCCGGATAGTGGGTTCGTTCGAATTCTAAAAAAAGACTGTAATATTGGCATAGTTGAATTCTGTATCAAGAAATCTATCAATTTTTTATTCAAAAAATGACTGTCCCTCTTCCTGTCATCTGATGGTCCTTTTTACTACACAAAGGAGAGGAAAATGATGACGCGAAAGCATTTCTTCAAGATTTCAAGTGAGTGCCTCTTTTGCCCGCTGAAATATGAAGAAACGCTGGCAAGGGAGGCAAGAAAACGAGCAACAGGTTTTCAAAAGTTCTCCCCCTCTCCCTTCCCGAGTCTACTAAATTGGACCCAATTTTAACCAAAAATATCGAGTCATTGAAATTTTAAAGTCTGGCTTTTTATATAGTTTAATGAAGCATTCTCATTAATGGAAATTTTTTATAGCACTGAATGCCAAACGGCTCTAGCATTGAGGATATGATCATTGCAAATGATAGCAACACTATTTCCACATGAAATTGCAAAAATCATTAGCAACTGGCAACTAATAGTAAAATATTCAACAATTAATGAAAATTTAAACAAAAAATCCTTACCTCTCTCCAAGGCCTCGATCTGTTCCTGACTGAAGGACGTGCGATTCCTCTGCAACTTTCTCTTGAGACGCATGCGGGCGGCCGCATCTTCATCGGGGTCGTTCGGTGGCTTCACATCTTCAGCCTCTGAAATTAAATAGATTATTTTCAGTAAAGCTAAAAAGATCACTTTATTTTACTTTTATGGAGCATTATCCCTATTTTTATTAATCGCCACCCCCTCCTAATCCCTCAGATAATCCGTGAATTCCAAATTTCAACTTCCATATTCTTTGCTCTATTGGGACTTTCTTATACTTCATATTGACTTCATTACGAAGCCTCTCCATGTGCTTCAAGATATCGCTAATCAGTTTGGCCTTTGCGCAGAATTGTCTGACAGAACGTCTTTCAATTCTCAAATAGAAGATATTCATTCTACCGTGGTTAGGGTCGTCATCGACCCTTTCCACTCCGATAATGTCATAATTAGCCCGGAGCTGGTCGTCATTGATGAGGTCTTGAATATTGTTCTGGTAGATGAATTGGTTGAGATTTATGGGATTTATGTAGTTGCGCATGCAGATGTGAGCGATCGTGTTCAGGAGTTCCTCCCTGCTCTCCGCGATGCACATCTGATGGATGTTGAGAGGAAGGTTTGGGGCATTTGAAGAATGTTGGGTCTTGTTCCTTTCCATTTTAGACTTTTGAGAAGGAGATTGAATACGAATGAATACAATTTCAAAATGGAATATGAATGAGTACGAAAGAGCTTCAAAACAGCAGGGGCTGATATGGTAACGCCCCTTGTCCTCCTGTATTTTGTACCCTCATCTGATTATTTTAATTTTTCTCAGAATAATTAGCTCGAGGAATGGTGACAATGATAATATCATAAATCAACTATAGAGTTCTTTATGGTAAGTTATCATAGTAACGTGTGAAATTTGCGATTATTTGGATACTCACACAAGGTTAATTCGATTATTATGCAGAATCTGTCATGTTTTGAAGAAAATACGGTCAATTTTTGCAAAACGAATTACCGGGAATTTGGCTGATGACGATCGTAAAATGAATCTGATATTGGGTAGATAAACGAAGACTAATGCGGCAAAAAGTGAAATTAAATATCAGATTAAGGGGCCATTTTGAAATATCTAGGTTAAAAATCGAAAATTCCCAATCACAGAGCCAAATTGTGTAGGGTTGATGTTTTTTCCTGGTACATGAGTACAGGCCCATTGGTCTTGTCAGTTACTGTAGTTTCATGAAGGTATTACATAGGTGATAATCGTTCAATCCGAGACAGCTTACAGATATTCTAGTTAAATATTTTTCACACAATAACCCATCAAGTATTATCATTTATCATTTGGCTGATTAGATGAAGAAAGGAGAAGGAGGGCTACAGTATGCCGCTGTCCAAACATAGCCGCGCATAACTCAATTGATCCAATGATTCAACAAATGCAATAATTCATCGATTAGGGTCGTTAGTATGACAGCTTAGGAAGGAATTAGGAGGAGAATGAACGTACCATTTTTCAAGACGATTTGAACGGCCGCTTGTCTCCTGGCTGCGGCAGTTCCGTTTGGCCTCCGATTGGAGGGAGGCTTCAGATTCGCAGCGTGGCACGTCAAAGGCCCGTGCGTTTGGATCATCCTAATCGGGGATTTGCAGTGGGAGGGGGAGGAGGAGGAATCAAATTGTCGCCGTAAGGGCACAGCAATCGGAATCAGAATTTACTATACGAGAAGAGGCCAGGCAGAAGAGGCTGACTGATTCAGGCAGCAGGTATCTCCTGTCTCCTCTCTTCTTTCCTTCTCCTTCCCTTTCGTCTTCTGTCTTTTTCTGTTTCTTTTGGAAGTTCGAGAGAGCGCTGTGATAGAGGAGTGGTGAGAGAATGGGTAAAAATGGAAAGATGGTGGGTAAATGGGAGAGAAGAACGGGGGGTGAGTAGGCGGGTCGAGGACCGAGAAGTGAGAGAGAGGACTGTCTGAGTGTTCGAGGGGCAGCAGTAGCAGGGAAGAGGGACATTCACCCCTCTTCCCAACCATCAACCATAACTCTTTGCAGCCTGATTGCTTGCTTCTGATCACGTAACGACTTTCATGGTAGAATTTCAAAACTCGGGCAAACAAATTCATGGATCGATTTTAGCTTTTCTGATTTTTCATATCATTCCAAAATTCTATAACTTCTTTCGTGTGACTTTGGCAGGAGATCAGAGTTTTTTTTCCGTAAGAACGGTATTTAGCAGGTCTCGTTGATTTCTATAGAAGGAACCATATATTTGATAAATGTCGAGAACAGGTACAAAATTCGAATTCGAAATCGAAATGCAAAAACATACAGTAGTCCCCCTCTATGAGCAATTAAATAAGCCTATCAATTTGCACAAAAGCTAAGTGTCACAACTATAAGCTCGAGTTAGAAGACCAGCATCAAGCAAACCGATTTTCCATAATGACCAATTAAAACTCTTGAAACGTGACACCAGTTGGATATCCTAGGAGATGCAGAGGCTCTACTTGACTTTATCAATCTAGATTTTAGAGTAGAATACAGAGTATAACTATCGTTCAGAATATTGTGTTTTAAATTTTGATCCGATATGAGAAAAATTGAAAATCTCTCTGCCCAGTTACATTGAGTAAAATGCTCAAGCTCGCATGGAATGAAAATACAATTATATAAATTTGAATTACTAGATTATATCTGGACAATTACAATGCGCCGTTTTTATTGCATTGCATCAATTTTTCGGCACTCCAAATCTGCGAAATTTTAGAAAGAAAACTCAATATAACCGGAGGCTGTTCCTTTATCTAAGTTCGTCAAGATCCCTAGTTGGAAGTGTATTCCAAAATTGCTCATTACTTAATTTATAATTTCTTTTCAAAATATATTCTACTTAAAGATATTCAGAATACCCTTGATAAGCAGCTAATGAGCATCGTATGACTTTACGTAGATAATCCCGGTATTGCTCTTCAATAGTTTCGCATTAATTTGAGCTCGAGTAGTGGTGAGTTTTATATTACCTTCACTCATTTAATTAGCT
This sequence comes from Diploscapter pachys, assembly GCA_002287525.1. Taxonomy (NCBI): domain Eukaryota; kingdom Metazoa; phylum Nematoda; class Chromadorea; order Rhabditida; family Rhabditidae; genus Diploscapter; species Diploscapter pachys. The sequence goes on along the minus strand of LIAE01006519.1, from coordinate 99,277 downwards.
AATCAGTTAATCAGCTCTTATCAGTCACGTTGTTTTAAATTTTGGGTTAGGAGAAATGCAAGAAAAGTAATGCCTACGGTAATTCAAGTATCAAAATTCATGGTCATGAACTTAAGTTCAATGTTTGGAATAGAACCTTTCGCCTAAAACTTGGCAAAAAATAAAGGAAATATCGGGAAATTATTGAAATTTTTCTGTACATATTCAAATATGCTGTACAATTTGTTGTATTCAAAATTAGTTTCTGGAATTTCACGAAAACTGAAATACACTTTTGAATCCTTTGAAATATGAAGTCCCTGAAGTTGAACAAAATAGATGAACAATGGATGAGAATCCTGCATCATTTTTATTATGGAGATTTACAAGATAATCCGCAGGTCTTCATTGGATTAAGAAATAATATAATTTTAGAAGAAATATTGTAAAGGGATTCTAAAGAAACAATAAAGTACGATTTGTAGAAGAAGCAAGAAAGCGAGGGTGAAAATGAGATAATGACCTGAGCCAGAATAGGCAAGAGGGATAGGAAATAAAGCCTTATCTATGAATGTCTAATGGAATTAATCAAATATTAAGGAAGATTATCCGGTAGTAAAAATAATTCGCTAATCCACTTAAACTGCTCGCTAATTTTGGATCTCACAGATTAGAAAAAACGCACACACAGATAGGTATTCTAAAATTGACGGCTTCGTTCAAAAATGACATCATTCATTTTTAAATGAAGTCATTTTCTAGCAGAAATGCTCACCATCCGAATCAGGGCCATTATAGTCTCGAGAACTATTGGGCCAATCCATGCTATCCTCACGAGAGTCCTCAAAATTAGATAAACGAAAATCCAGGCGAAGAAGAGCTGCAGAATGAGTGTACGGTAGAAAAGTAGGATCATCAAATAAGAGGCATGAATTTATGAGCGTATTATATTTTAAAAATTAGCCCCGTTGAGTTGCGGGAATGTGTTTTAGTTCAACAGCAATTCTACTATAATGCCGCACAAACTCGCTATAAACGCCTCATCTTCTGAGATGTAGAATAGAAATGCGAGAAAAATACGGCAATCCTACCGGCAGATTTGTATATTCCCAATGCTGAAGAAGGAAAAAGAGATTCGAATATTCAAATCAGAGCAGCACTGGGGATAGAGCGGGGTTTTGGTAGTAAGTGCGAGCGATTTTCAGCTATATGTTGGATTGAGACAAAGATATAAGGAAGAAAATCAGAGCGCTGAGCCACAAAGTCACTCACACGACATTATTTAACAGTATTTAGTCGGAATTTAGACGGGAGATACGGATAAGCAGATTTTCACGAAAAAAGGACGTATAGAAGTGGGTACATTTCATCAAAGCAAATGGGTGTTGAATTCTGCATTAGTGGCTTAACTTTCAACTCCCCACGAAAATATCGGGGATTATGTGCTGGTGAGTCTAGAGACACGTGGTCGGCTCTGCGAGTTAGAGGTGATTAGATCGTTGCGTCAGATCATAACAATCAGGAGATATTTCGAGAACCATCAAATTAATGAGGTATTAAAAAGCAATTTTAAGATAAATTCAAGATCTGTGTATTGCATAAAATGCGTCGAAAATTCTCAAGAGTCATGTGATTTACGTAATCATAATGGCAAGCGACATTTCGCATATTTTTCATAGTATCTTTTCTAAAGTAGTTTACTGATATTTTGCAGAACTTCATCGGATAATTTTTTATCCTTAGAGCTAATGAGAATTGACAGTTTAATTTCAAAAGTCATGTTTCAATAATTTTACAAAAGATAGAATTTGCCCACTTTTGGGTACCTAGAAAGGCAATCAAATGTTCAATGAAAACGACTCAGAATAATTTCGAAAGTATTCATAAAACTCTACCTCAGCCTTAAGACTAGCACTAAATCCTTGGTCTAATCAGAATTATAGATCATTTTCATTGTCTTTTTTATTCGTTTTCAATTTGTTCACGTTTCTTTTCAGAATTTCAGAGCTATTGTAGATTCAAAATTACGCGCCAAATTCAAAATGCCATTATTTCAAGCGATAATCGACACTCATTCTGTTTTAATTTGAGTAATCAAATTAAAACAACTATATTGATTTCAATATAAACCTAATGAATTAATGTCTTTGATGACTATCTATTAGAGAAAATACCAGGTAATGATGGTTGAAGATTTAGTGAATTTTGAAAATAAACTTTTTCAGCTTTTCGCAGTTTAGATTACTCAGAGATTTTTATGCGATACATTTGTTTTCAGATGACTCAATTTGGAAACGATAATATTTGCTTGCAGAAATCAGCAAATGTAAACATGTATACCAGCCATGCAAATTCGATAATTGAATTAAAAATGAAATGACAACCTCGAATAAGCGATCGGTCGCAATGGGGCATCGTTATTGGAATATGCGGGTGGGATTGGTGAGAATGAATAGTTGGAGTATGCTGGGTGGTAGTGCTTGTGGATGGATTGTACTGGCCTGAGGAGCACTCTCCGGATGATTCGTAGATGGAAGGAGAGCCTTGCTGCTGCATTCGAATATTGATGGTAGGATCAATCGGGTGACTCAGATGCAGATTATGCTGAGAGCAGTGATTTGAGTAGTAGTTCTGATTGTAGCGCAGATTCTGTTGTTGTTGCTGCTGCTGATCCAGATGACCGTATTCACACTGTTGCTGTTGACAACAGTAGTCTTCGTATCCAGGTGATGGTAAAGGCGCTAAGGCGGCACTGACGTCGTCGAAAATTTTAACGGATTTTTTCTCGAGTTCTTCTTCAACTATTCCCCCTTTTATCGGCTCATTCAAGTATTCCTGCTTTATTTTCTCTTCATAATATGCTCCCCTTCCTCCTCCCGCTTCGACTCCGTTACAGTAATACGGTTGCTGATGAGAATCTGAGTGGAGAATCTTGGCAGCGTTCCAAAAATGGCTCGAATAGTTGCTGAGGAAGGGGTCGTGTGTCGACTGTCAGAACGAATCAGTGTAGGGGTGATAGGCGCAGGTGATTGATTAGATTGATGACTTGGAAGGGACAAGGAATGATTGGAAGAGACTGATAGGGAAGTGATAAGGGATGATAAGAGATGGCTGGACGGCACAGGTACAGCACAGGTACGCGCCACTGCCAAGTGTCAGGTCGAATTAAGCTAGACGAGGGACAGCGGAGAGTTGACAATATTAGAGGGGAAATGGAAGAGGAAGACACTCTCCGTAGGTGGGGACGCAGAGAAGCAGAGAGAAAGGGAGATAGAGAGGTTGTCGATGGGAGCAGAGAAAAAAGAGGAGCGTGCAGACGCGAGGCGGCAGAAAATCGCCGCTAGCGATGGGGCAGCAGCGGAAGGGGGTTGAAATGCAAAACACGCCCCTCCTCTGTTTCTGCGAGGGAAGAGAAGGAACTGCTACAGTAGGGCAGAGAGCGAACAGGAGAAGAAGTGATGGCGACTGGACTGGACTGGACAAGAGACGAGAAGGGGGACATATGCTGGGGGAATTTGAAATTGCCGGAAAATCAATTAGATATTGTTCTTGGGCGTATTGATTTTTCGACATCTTCGCAATCTCTTCCGTTTCAAAATTAAATGCCAAATTCTTAGGATTTAGCTTGACGTGCGTTCTCCCGATTCCGGATATCCGGCTTAGAACTCATCGGTTGATCAAAAACTCTTATGAGTATTAAAAAAATCCCCCACTTCTTATCAACCAGATCTAAATCCATCACCCGGAAGGAGGCAACAGGATGTGCGCGAGTGAGCAAGACATGAAGAGGAGATGGAGGAAATCAAGGTGGAGGTTTTGCCGGAACTCTTCGCAATTTCGACTCACAGCTCTCTGAATTCTTCTAGGTCGATCTGATATGATTTCATGAAGCGCAAATCCATAGTTCGGTTTTCTCAGAAATTCAAATAAAGCTAAAAATTAAAGACCATGTACAAGTTTTGTATCCAGCATATCGATTTTCCTGTTCTCTTCATGCTTCCTGATGAAAACATCTAAAAATTTGTCGTCGAAAACGACAAGCAAAAGCTAACGAATAAAAGCTATCTGCAGAAAATCTATGGGTACAAACAGCGTACGGTAGTCTTTCCAATTTGAGACCAGAAACTATCAAACAAAAACTGCAAAATTGTACTTTCTTCTTCGTTGAGTCAACTTTTGCCTGGCGCTCCCCGTAATCAGGAGTTCTTATCAGAGAAGGTCTTTACTGATAAGAAATGGGGCTGACAGTATGCATACGGAGAGGAGAGGAAAGGACCTTTGCATCTCAAAGAGGACGCATTCAAGCGAGAAATGAGGGACAGCCTTTGGACGCCAGCAAACCTAGAAAAACTAAAAATCGCGCCCATCAAAAATTTCAAAATCAAGATGATGATGTGTCTGCATTTCCATCGCAACGCGGAAACCGAATGCACTCTCTTAGGCATACTGTAGAGCAAATGGTAGCAAAATGCCGATAAACGAGGGGTCGACTTACCGGAAATTTATAAAGGAATCATAATCCATCCGAAATCATCGTAAGAAATGGTCGATATTGTCGAAGAAAGATTTTGCAAAAATGCAATCTTGACCAAGGAGGGGAACTTCATCGATTAGCAATGAAATTGTTGAGCAAATGCGGAGAAGACGTTGATCGATGCGGGTAGATTTCGGGGGTGACTGCGAATGTTGTGGAGATGCAGGGTAAGACGAGTGTGATGCCTCGAAGAACGTAACTAAATTATCTAATTCGGGGTAAGGACTGGGCTGTCTGCCCGAGGCTGGGCCTTCCTGCCTAACTGTCTACGTACATATTCGGCTGCTTGCTATTCTAATGCGAGAATCACTCTCTCACCCCTTGGCTCTCCTCGATTCATTCGCTATTTCGCTACCCGATGTCTGTCCAAATCGATCATCCAATAATTCCGATTATGCTTGATTTTCACAAACCGGGTCGAAATAGCGGAGCCTTTCGAGAGGGCGCCAGAGAGACAGAATCGTTCTTTTCTAAATGAATCAACTGAAACGTAATGCCTAAATTGGGCTAGAGAGTGGGCGAATTCGGGAGAGAAGAGAGATGCAGAAACAAGGACACAAATTACAAGAGAGGGGATACTTGCCTCTCTCTCCTTTATTCGAATAATTCGAATAAATCAATTAGTCTATAGGGTTGGTGATGAAGTCAGAGATAGTTGAGAAGTCGTCCTGTTTGTGCTGCTTCAGTCGATCAGACGATCAGCTATAAATTGCAGCAGCAGCAGCAGTAGTCAATTTGTTGCTGCCAAAAACTAATCGCGGACCCGCGTTTTGAGCCGTCAAGTCTCCACTGCCGAGCAGTCATAAACCCGTTGTCCAATTTTGCATCACCATTCAATCCGCTTGTTCGAGAATATTCTCATCCGTTATCCCATCGCCTAGTCTTTTTTTCTCACAAACAAATTTTCTGCAAGCTTGATAAGTCGGATATCTGTACATTATAAATTCCAGCATTTATCCTTGTACCAATGAAGTGGAATATTGATTTTGAAAATTATTCACCACCCTTCTCAAATATATGTAATTCTCATTCAAAAAGAATGCTCAGGAAGATTACAGTTCTTTTCCGATTTTTCCTTATTTTCATTTGTTGAATGATTTTATCTCATATTTTTTTATTTTTAAAATCATTTCAATTTCGAACATATAAAATCATAAAGTCATTCTTTTACATTGTGTTTTTCATGTTAGGTTCCGCCAATTTAGAATTTTGTATGAAGGAGCACCTTTTTAAATTTATCGATCTCACGAAAATTGTAATCTCTCATTCTTCATTAAGCTTATTAAAATTTTGTCGTGGGCTATCTCTTATCGGAATCATATCATTTTAGCCTAGAAACTTCAAAACAACAAGTACAAATTTATCGCTGACAAATCGAACTTAAAGATTCGTTAAAAATTTACAAATCTGCAGAAATTTTTATCGCCAATACAATTTTTGAAACTGCTCGTAAATTCACAAAATCGAAAATTGAGTAATCTCAAATTTAAAAAGTTGTCAGAGCAAAATATTTGTTTTCTAAGTGCAGTTTTGTGCATAGATGTCTAAAAAGGTCAGCTCACAACCAATTTTACTTTCTTTGAAATTTAGGTTAAGAAAAATTTGGACATATTCTCAATCATGCAAAAATTGCATAATTTTCACAAAGTTGAGTTATGCCAGCTTTCGTCTCCTGGGTTACGGTAGATTTCGGTTCGTCGTTTACGAGCATTTCATGTAGCCGTGTAATCGGTTTTACGACTACGTGTAGGCTGTTGAATTCGCTAATTCGAAAGGAGTTATATAATCTCCAATTGGAAATACAAATTCAGAAATATGAGGGGATATGAATTTCCTTTGAGCCGATTTAGTTTTCAAATTTTAGAGTCATTAAAATTCTATAAACTGAAGTAAATCCGCTGAAATGATGGAATGTTCTAATCCTGCATATCATTTGATTTGTAGATTGAGAAAATGAAGTATAGCAAAAAGGGTTTCCGGTAGTTTTTTTAATATCTCTCTACTTTATTACTCCGAGCCATTAGTAAGAAAAGAACTACTTCTCTCGTTGTTCGCTATCTGATTCTCTGAATCTCCTCGTTTTTCATGATATTTCTCCTGCATCTTATATTCTACCAAATAAATGTCAGCCCAGATCATCGTCTCACTCAGGTATCTCGCAAAAATGGAATCGAATGGACTAGCAATGAATAAAAGTCGTTCAGTTCTACAGGAAATGCTTGGTGGGTTTCTCCGGCTACCGTTGTGCGACAAAAATGGGATAAGAGAGATTCTTAGATATAGAGGTCAAAAATTTGTGTTCTAGTGGATAAATCAAAATATATATATTTTTTAAAATCCCAATATATTCTTATTTTCACTTCCTAAATTTTAATAATGGAAGAGAAAAACTTGTCACGTACTTTGACATCTTGACTACGGTAAAGAACATTTTTTACATTAATTTGAAATAAATATCTTTTGTTCGTTTGAGTATTCTTATCATATATCACAATTGCACGGTTTCAAAATTTTCTAGAAAATGTCGACAGCCATTTTTTGTTGAAACACGCTAAAAAGTATGTCGGAGAGAAACTACCGTAATCCTCCCCTTCTGTTTTGTCTTTGAATCTCCTTTTTCATCAAAATGTCAACAGAAAGACAGAGAAGGAGACCGTAAGTGGCTGACTGCAGAGTCAATGCGTGTCTTCTCCTCCGAAAGACAAAAGGCAAGGGGGGAACCCGTTTCGATCATGAAAATGAATTACGGAAATATTGTACAAAACAGGAGAATTAGACAATCAGACAAAGATAAGATAGAGAGATAGAATGGGGAAATAAGAGGGCGCAGAGCAGCAGAATGGAGGACAGAAATAGCAGTGCAGTCGTCTCTTAAATGGAAGCCGGCACTAATGTGAAGAAAGGAGAGGAAGATTCAAATCATCACACAATGCAAACGTTTATCTTTGAGAATAAAAGGGAAAAGTGAGGGGCCAATTAGGGAAATTAATTGCCCAATCAATCACACAATTCGCAACGTAGAATATTTATCGACCGCGGGCTTATTGATAGATTGCGGAGTGATTTGACTGAAATAAATTGAGAAAAATAATATGTAGTCTATTAAAAATTAAACTCGTATTTTTCGCTGAATTTGAAATGATTCCTCAGATGCATATAAGACTGCAGTAAAATGAAAACTGTATTCGATTTGTATTCAGTGTACGGAAATGTTGCAAGAATTATAGATGATTGAGTTCACTGTAATTCGTAGAAAAAATTATTTGAAACAACACCAAACGCGCTTCATCACAATTAAAGGCTTACGCCGTAGTAAATAAATTGGCGGAAAAATTTGGCTTATTATTCCCTTCAAAGTTAGAATGGTAGTTTCAATACCCAAAAGTCGAAGTATCGTAATAGTTTCCATGGCTAGATTAGCAGAGTGCATATCCTGAATGAGCTTTGAAAAGCGTCAATTCGGATTCAAAATTTTGTAACTTGAGTTTCCAACTTTTTAGATATAAACTAAATACATTTCGACTACCTAGGTGATTTTGAGTAAATAGGTAAATCTGAATTTTTTATGTAATGGGCTAAAAATCTCATAAAGTGAAGGATCGACTAAATTACAGAACTCTACGGCAACTCGTAAATGACGAGATGAAGATGCAAAAACTTAAGAGTATATTTCATGACGTGAATGAGCTACCGTATCCCTTGAGTTGGAGGGGTAGGAAGATTTAGCTGCATTGAAATTAAGTGATTTCTAGTAGAGTAAATTAAAGGAAAAATGATAGAGAAAGTATAAAGTTAGTTTTGCCATTTGGTTTTATTTTAAACTACAAATTTTCGAATGTCATTCTCAAAAGAATGAAACGGCATATTTGTGTTCTTGACTGTTTTAATGGACCCAGACTAACTTTTCGAATTATATCCGGTTCAGGATTTGTGGGAAATTTTTGAAAAAAATACAAATTGTAAATTTTACTAGCTCTAAAATCATGATATTAATTTGAAAATTGAAGTTCCTGATCATTTTAAGCTCAAAAAATTATTTCTAAAATATACCGAATTTTGGGCAAAATCATAGGACGTAGGGGGCCTCGATCCCCCGGCCGTTGGATGACTTAGGAAGCGATCCTCAAAAGTCCAACGCTCTACCGTTCTGAGCTATACATCCATGTCTTGTCCAACCCCCCAGCCATTCTTTTATAAAATGCCAATATCGTCAGATTCGGGAAAATGATGCAACGCCCTGGGGACTCTTCTTTTGTCTCCGTGTCTTTCTCACTCTCACTCTTACCTCGACCAGACATGTTGTTTCGAGAAATTTTTGAGGCCTAGGCCGGGCCTGGAGCCTGAAATTCAGGCCCAGGCCTTGAAGTAACATGTCTGACCTCGACCATGGATGACAGGCACACAAAAAGTGTCAAGGGGGCGAAAAGAATCCTCCGACTTATTCGTTAAATTTGACCAAACTTTAGTTTTACGAAAATCGCTATGATTTTCATTCGTTTTTACAGCTGGAATTGGCGATTTCGCTTTTTTTATCGAAGGTAAGTTTTGTTTTTTTTTGTAAAATGTCATTTTAAACATTTGAACATTAGAATTGAAATACTAGGATGAGTAGATAAAAATTCTTAATTTGAATCCTCCCAAAATTTAGCTTCAAGCGCGCAAATCTAGGACACACATTGAGAAGTAAAAGAATAAAGAAGAGAAATGTTAACAGGTAAAATTACCTAAATTGATCAACTCCTGGGTGCGCGTCCCACCTCGATGGGTCTGATCATAAATGGGGCAATGGGGGTGATGGTGGACGGAGTCATTGCCCCTTTACCTCGTGAATGCAATGGATTATGTCACATTAGATCATTGCCCTTCCCCTTCCTATTCCCATTCCATTTATGGATCAGGGGCCGTTTTACCTCATTCGACCAGTCATTCAAAGGGTAGCCCCTTCCTTTTCTCTCACCTTTCCAACCCCTTGCCTCCAGCCCTTATCCGATTACTGCATCGAAGAAATCTGTCTATGCGCACTACTTTATGGCAAATAAAGGACCTTTCGTTAGAAGAAGGCAATGATTTAGCACCCAGCTAGACAACAAAGCAATTTTACTTCTTTCCAATAGCCAATAAAATCACCCGTTAATGTGATCGATAAAGAGATTTTCAACATTGGAAGTAAGAATAGCCTCCTTTCTTCGAGTTAATTTGGCAATGGACATATGTCCTCAACTAAACTTTTCAAATGTCAATGACTGAATTTTCAGATATTCAATTTCGATACAGAAATGTTTGTAGACATTTTTCAAATCACCATTTTGGTCAGAATGAATCAGTAGGAATTATTTAGCCAATCAGACCAAGGGAGGACGATCGTCAGAAACTCTTTGCGATCTATCCCCTATAGTTTATTTTCGTCTGACAAAAGTACTCCCTAGGTCTGAGTCTGGCCCAGAACACGCATCAATATTTCAGTTCTTCCATTTTCGAGCAGATTCGAAAAGACAACTTCAATACCTACTCCAGGATTTTTATATTCAACAAATTGTTGAGTTGAAATAATGGTTTCTGTCGTGTTCTTTCAATTTTCATTCAACGAAAAACTTCAAACTAACCTCCACCAATTACAGAAAGTTCGTCATCTGGCTTGACGGCATTTTCAGTTTCAGAAACAACGGCCTTCTTTGCATCGATGTTAAGTGGCTGATGTTGGGACAGAGTAGCTGTTTGGAAGGGGTTGATTGCCACTGCACCTGGCATTCCGGTCAATGGCATCGGCCAACCGTTATAGAAACCGTTGTAACTGAAACCGAAATTTCATTACGATTTGTCAGATTTAATGTTTACGTATTAAAAAATTCAATCTATCTCTCATTTTATGGCATTAAAACAGGAACCCGATTTCTACAACATAAGTTCCAAAATGGACTTTCAGCGGATTTCTAAGGATTCCATACTGATTTTATCCTCGCTTTCAGAAAATAATCCCCATTCAGAAATTTACGTATATCAAACTAATCCACTATCGCTGAAAAAGTCCACATATTAGTTTAAAAATACGATTTTCAAGTCAACATGAAATTCTGACGATTCAGTTTTAGATTATTTACACCAAATTGAATATTTTGCAGAATTGCTTACGCGAAGTTCTGATCGACTATTCTGAGTCGATCGTAGAAGTCTGTCTGAATGGCTTGCTGTTCCTTGCGAGCTGCCAAGTTCCGAAGTACTCGATTTATTGACGAGACCTAAAATTAAGCAAAATAATTTTGAAAGATTTATTTGGTAGGAAGCTATTCAAGCTTATATTGATAGATGACATTCGTCAGGTTTTGAAGAGCCAACAACCCTATCTTCATTATTTTCATCCTACTGTAGATTCGCATTTCAAAACTCCTCCTCCTCTTGAGACTTATCGCTTTTATAATAAAACAGATGATAGTAAATAACTGCACATAAGAAGAAATACAGAGAAAAGAAGAATATGACTAGGGTGAAGATCGTGAATATCGGTCGGATCGGGATCGGTATAGGTCTTAGTGGCATAGAATATCAGTAGTTACAATGCAACCTTTCTGGCAGAGTGGCTTGAAGTATCATAGCTGACAAGAGGTGCAGATAATGAGGCATTGATCATTTCATGTTTAGCAGAGCTTCCCTTCTTAGCAGGGACAGGAAATGCACAGATTAACACAGCAATTATATTAATTTGTTCATTACGCAAAGGTCATGAAAGGTAAGGGCTGATAGTTGCAAGGAAAGAAAGCTTTACATTTTTCATATTACTATTTACGATCTTTCCTGATGGAATCCAGCCATCACGAATTCATATTTGCTAAAACGCTCTAGCCGGTAGAACAAGGTTGTTAAGAATTCCGACCCCAAAAATAATTCGAATATGCGAGTTCTTGAGGTTGACATTCCGATTCCGGGTTGCTTGAAAATTCTATTTCGACACCGATTCTTATTCCTAATTTTCAAAAACAGTTCTCCGAAGAAAAGCTGAAGTAGAAAAACAAGACAATGTTTCGGACCAAAAGCAAGATGATGTATAAATTTGAAAAGACGAAGTAAACTTTGCTCTATTTTTGTTTAATTTGAGCTCAGAATCTGAATATCTTTAGAAAATAATGGAATCGAAGTTTGAGAAGCTTTCTACTCCTATCAATAATTTGAAAACTAAGCCTCGTTTTTCTTCTGATATCGATTAGCTTACCAAAATTTTGAAGTGGGTTAGATAATGATGAGTTTAATCAACTTCAGTAGGTAAGTTTTAGGATTGAAAGTCAATTCTGTGCAGCTATGATGACTAACAATAAACTTCTGTCTAGACTTCGCTTCTGTGTTACATATTTGGAGTAAAGCACGAGATATTTGCAGCGTTACAGTAATTTAATTAGTTATCTTACGTATTCTAAATTAGTGGCTGAAAATGGAGACAAAAATGAGTGCATCTTCCAATTAGAGCTGATATTTGATATACCATAAAGTCATCATAATCAAAGATAAATTTCTTCTTAATGAAAATGAGTCATATAGAAATATCTTTAGTGCGACATTTGTTCGATGTAATTTCAAGATGCGCCTATTCTGAAGATCAAAATAGGTACTAATTCATCGCAAATTCGAAAATAATATGCATTTTTCAAAGGATATTTCGAGCTCAACTCGACATTAAGACACAATGTATTTGCTTTTTGGGGTTAATTTTTGACAATGGTGAAAAGAAATGAAAAATACTTACACTTGGAACAGTTTCGGCGGTGCAGACATGGTCTGAGAGTAGCTTGTCTCGAATCTCCCACGCAAAGATGCTCGGCTGATCTCTTTTGTAGGACTCGATTTTGTCGACAACGAGATTAGTCGCCACTCTAAACGTTTTTCTCTATTAAAAAATGACCTGTTTTGAGTATTATAAACTGATATTGATATTGGCTATCGCAATAGATGGATGTTCAGATATGTTTTCACCTAGAAATTTCTTGAAAGAAGAATCCAATATTGTGTCTCAAATTTGTAAACCCACTTGTATTACTATTTTCCATTAACAGCAGAAAATAAAAGAGTTCATGAAGATCAACTTTATCACATTTTCAAGTACTTCTTCGTTTATTTTAAGCAAACCTCGGTTTGGAGCCTCCAATTGCACGTGGCCGTATTGTACCCGATTCGTAATATCGACACAGAATTTTTGACACGCAACTGAAAATTTTCAATTTATTAATTTTGAAGATCATTATTTCTTTGACGTTCATATCATTTGTCGTAAAAATAAGATGCTATTATTTTGCATAAAAGTAAAGTCATTTGATACATGAACTTCGTTTTGCTAAAATAATCTTTCTACAGTACTCTGTCTAATCACTGATTAATTTTTGAATTAATCTACTCGTTTGTTTTTGTTGGGATGATCAAACTACACTGAATAATTCCATTCTTTAATGTACCGAATTGTTTTAATGGGAAATTGAGCAAAGTCGAAAGATCATATATAGTCCATTGTAAAAAACTTGACAGTCGCAGTGCCCTTCGCACAAGGGGGCGGTGCGAACAGCACGCTTCCCGCTCGCGTCGCGGCATGCATTGCGACTTCATTATTCAAACTGGATTTCCACTTTCATTTATTGTTTCAACGTTTTCATCCGTTATTTTTATAATTATTCGTTAATTATCGATAATTACCTTTAGGTGATTCAATGAACAGCCACTTTTCACTTATTTTTCTCGTATTTTGCAGTGATTTTTTTTTAAAATAATTTTTTTTTTAATAGATTTTTGAATTTCTTCTTCAAAATTGTGATAATGATCGATAATTAGCAGATAATTAGAACATAATTACAGATACAGGATTTAGTTTTCTATTTATTTCGTGTTTTTTCGTGACTTTTTATCGTTTTTCTCGATACAATGATTTCTTGAGTATAATTTCTCAGCAAAATTCTGTAATTATATCCTAATTATCTGCTAATTATCGATAATTACCGAATAATTATAGAAAGCACGGATGAAAACGTTGAAAAAAATAAATGAAAGGGGAAATCCAGTTTGAATAATGAATTCGCAATGCATGCCGAGACGCGAGCGGGAAGCGTGCTGGTCGCACCGCCCCCTTGTGCGAAGGGCACTGCGACTGTCAAGTTTTTTACAATGGACTATAATATGCGATTTTCGCGAATATTCCGGCTTAAAATGATGGATAGTTTTAGACTATGACAAGTTCCAGAGTGTTTCAACATAAATTTAGTGAATATTTTAATTGCGCTTTTGAATCAATCATTTTTGAAGTTATGACTCAATTATTAGGAGAACTCATTATAAAAAATAGCATCTTTTGAATAGCGCGAATATCCTGCAATAGCTTTGCAATTCATTTTTTTTCTAAATATTTGAATGGTTCAAATAACTTCAAAATATACGAAATCTTAGCGTTAAAATTCGTCAATGTCTAGAACATAATTTTTCTGTATTGGAATTTTTGTATTTGACGTTTCAGCATTCGATGAACGCTCAGTATTTGCCTACAGATTATTGTCGAAGAATTCAATCATGCCTACAAAATGGTCAATATTACTCCTTAAGAATATTGGATTTTTTGGCGTGTTTTATCATCCCCATATTTTGTAATTTTTAAAACCTTAGCTCACCCATTAGAGACCTGTAGGATTCTGGAGATGTCACAGGGCCGAGCTCCCCCATGAGCGAGATCGACGATCTTCTGCCTGGTGTGGTCGGGCAGAGGCCGTCCATTGACGAACACTCCACCCAACTGGTTGACTCCCGTGTGCCCATTCGAAGCACCTGATGCAGTGGACGAGGCACCTGTCGCGTCTGCAAACGAGCAAGGCGTCGTGCATCCATTCGACTGAGACTCCACACTCAGAGAGGCATAACTCTCTGAACGGTATGAATGAAGAAGGAAGATCAGAAGAGGAAAGTGATGGATAGAAATTTAATTTTTTTACAGAATGATGCACTTCGGGAATGAGATTGAATTGAAATGAAGTTGCCAAGAAAACCAAACAGTTTTTCTATTCTTGAAATAAATTGCTTAGATTAAAATGCGCTTCAGACAAATGTAGATGATACAAGAGTAACTATTGAGCAATTGCTCAAGTCCGATAATTTGCTTGTCTTAGAGATGTGAGCACATTTTCAGAATAAATCAGTGATTTTTAAATTTAATGAATACGAAATAACGCGATTTCAAGATGCGCTAATGCACATTTGTATATGGCGATTTTACGACCTCTGAAATATCAGGGGAGCTTCCAAACAAAGATAAGCAGATTATTGTTAGTCTGAGCCAGCATAATTAGGGTGGTGTTAGCTTGTGGCATAAAGTAAATCTCGCTATTTGCAAATTACAAGCTCAGCATCAACCAACTGTCACAGCACGAAGTATCATTGCGCATCATGAAATGTCACCGATATTGATCTTCTCATCGCTAAAGAGTCCCATACCATTTATTAAATTCTCCAGTTCTCTTTCTTTTCCCTACACACCCTAATCCTAAAACCTAGCGAACTTTACAAATGGTGATCATGTGAACTGATGAGAATTATACAGGAAGCACTTTTCCATAGTCGAATTCAAAATTTATGCTCATTTCTTGCTGAGAAATAAATTTTAATTTCAAAAAGTAGCTATCTATCTTATATTTGATGTTCAAAAAGCTACCACTGTTATTGCCTAGTGTGTTGCTACACGAATTGGAAGACTGAATTCACGGGTCAGTGCATCAGTGAAAGAGCGGAGAGTGGAGGGGAAGTCATAATGCACTAATGAGAGAATGAGAGAGTAGCAGAGTCAGAAAGGTAAGTGAGAATAGGATGGTATTGGAAAATTTTCATGAGCTAAAACCCTAATTATGAGCTCGACAAAAATCGAAAATGCAAAATAATATTTCTGTTCTTCATTGTTGGATTTTGAAAATTGTTAGGACTAAGATCTGGATGTTTGCAGATATTTTCGCATTTCAATAATTTCCTCCCGAAGATGTAAAAATTCGATTTGCAATTTACAATATATCATGTTCATTAATAATAGAAAACAGTGTTATTAGATTTGCAGCCTATTTGCACGAAATAAAAATAACATCTGTATACCGTTATTTGATGTTGATGGTAATGATAATAAAATGTCGAAAAATCATTGTTCAGGGATTACGGTTATCGATTTTTGGCTCAGTCGTCCTCTTTCATATGTCCTGGTTTTATCTGTGCTGATTGCTAATCAACATGAGACAGTGTTATTAAAAATGAGAAAATGGGATTCGGAAAATGTTGAAATTCGATTAAAAATTTTTGTTTAAAGGGGAACAAATTCTTAGATAATATCTTTAAATTCCGCGAATCAAAGCTTCCGAACTGGACTTGATTAGCATAATTTCCCAATTTGGTCCTCTCTTCCTAAACACATTCCCTGGGTGGAATCATAGCATATGGCTATCGGCTCGTTAGCCAAGTCACAGCTGGGTTTCTCTCTTTCTATGCTACTCTCTCAATATCGCAGAAAAGTTCGAAGAGATATTTTGTAACAATGAAAGTTGCGCAATTTTCAATTGATTATGCCAATTTGTTATCAAAAATTTGTAAATAACTTATTTTTCAGATTTGGTTTTTATCCTCGTCATTTTAGTTTTATACGATTCGCCCAGTCTCACTCAAATTGCACGTTTCACGGTTTTCGATGCAATTATAAAATTGTTGTTGAATGTGGAAAAGATTGAAGAGAATTCAATAAAAAAAGTCAGAGACAACTCAACACGAAGTAAAACTCTAGCGACAAAGTTGAAAGGTATACTTGATGAAAAATTGACAGGTTACGGTAAATCGAGTTGAAATAATTTATTGCAGCTGAAATAAGGCCGAGTATTTGAAATTAAAATTTAAGTTTACGCTTCAATGTCGCAGATTCTAAATCTCAACTCGCTGTTAAAATAACCTTTTCTCACAAAATATTGAAATTTTGAGCAATGAGATATTGAAAAAAGTATTTAGCGTTGATCTGTAAACGATAAGAAAATGAACCATGAGTCTTTTAAAAAGCATGCATCTTTGCATTTATAGAATGAAATATCCATCATGATCTCTAAAAAATTAGATGATTCCGCATAAATTATTAGTTATTTCAAAATAATATTCTTAAATTCCCTATAAATTTCAAAACTTCATATGAAGTTTACATTGTGCGCATTTCGGTCTTACAAACTTTTTTCCCACACGTTCGTTCTATCTCTACAAGGCCACAGCCAAAAGTCGCTTAGAAACGAGGCTGACAATGACCGTTCACTTTTATGAGATTCATTCTTCATTTTCTGTCCTCTTGTTTCGTTTTTGGACGAATTTGAACTCTTACGAAAATAGCGTGAGATAATTTTGTTGAAGAATTTGAAAAATGCCGTTGCTTTGTGCAATCGATATTTCTTCTGTTGTGCTGCTTTTAGGGTAAATTGTGCTTGGATTTTGGTTTGTTTCAGGAAGCAGCGAGTAATTTCAGGGTTGATATTCGCAGACAAAGCTTGGGGCTGGAAGAGTGAGAGACAACAGATTATGCCTGCGTCAGGGAAAGGGGCAATCGCTCTGCAATCCTAGAAACTGATTCAGCAATTCACACCCTATGCAAAATAGACATAGCATTTGCATACGATAGCCTTAGATGAGGGAGAGGGCTTGGAAAGAAAGGAGAGGGAAGAGAAAGCAAGACGAAATAGGTGCAAGAAAGTGACAACTGAAAGCTGCCGCCTGGTATGGCAATAGCCGGAATGTTAAATGACAAATCTGCGCAATCGAGAATATGTATTGATTTTCCGAAGAAGCTGAATTTCAAAAAATTATGATGGAAATGTTGTTAGATTTTCATAGCACCAGTTGCATTTGGTGTCTAAACATTATTCAGAGCTGCTAACGATCTGAAAATTGGCGGATCGATCTTGATGAAACCCAGCCGTTTTTTGGGAAAAAGTCGGTCCGGTGGTTCAGTTCATTTTTTAACTTTTTAACCCTAAATAAAAACTAACGGATTGCTTAGAATCGAAATCTTACCTATTATGTTAGGCTTCATAAAGCAGCAATTGAACCACCAATTTCTTAAGATGAAAGCAAAATCCTATTGTGTGAAAATTAATCTAGACTGTAGTTCTAAAATGGCAATTTAGATCTTCTAATCCATAAACTACTTTTGCTAGACTATCGATATTTTATGGTTTATAAGAATCAAATGCCCATGTCAATTATTGATTAGTGTGTTGTGACAGTTTGTCATTTCTGCTGATTTGTCTGATTCGCGACATGCGCAACAATCGATTCGTCCCTCGATTGTCGTGTTTCTCACTCAACGCCTTCACTCCCTCTCTGCTGGCTGATGGTATCAATCGAATGACAGAAAGGAAAGAGGACAGAGAGAGGTAAGGAGAAGGGAAGAAAGCGCAGGTACGGTATGTACCCGATGAAGGAGGCAGATTCAGAGATTTTTCGATCAAATTCTGAAGAAGCGCTTGAATTTAAGATAATATCTAGGAAATTTGAAAAAGGGCAATGAATCAAGACCACGATAGAGCACAAACGATAAGAATTACGATAGAAAATTGAAGGGATAGTGAAACGATAGTTGAAAATCAGACCAACCTTTTCCATGCGCAGGCATTTTGTGCTTATTGTCGATTGTCATCCACGGCTCCGTCAAAGCACGCTGCGGGGTAGCGTACGCGAACACCTACTGAAAGTAGATTCATTATTTCTGTTGGATCATATGATTTGATAAGTCATGTTTGGCAATCAAAAATTAAGAGGGGAAAATCGAAGAGAAAGCGCGAAACAATTGAGATTGTTATGCATTCACAGAACTGAATCTCATGATCTGCAATGTGCGAGGATGATGATAGTGTTTAAATTTGATAAAGGCTGACAAAATGCTCCTGTGAATGATAAAGAGAAAATCAGCGAATTGACAAGATTGTTTGACATGAAAATTTGATCCATCTCAACTACGGTGTCTTGCGCTATTCACTATGCTCCTTCCAATCATGTCATTGATTGCTTTGCTCCATAATTAGCTACCTGCCAGCTTCATCACCTCATCACGCCACTCCACTCCACTTCCTGCCCAATGGGCGGTGCCTTTGTTGTCTGTCTCTGTCAGCTTCCTCTTCACCCCTTTCACTCGACTGCTTCTTCACTTGAACGGCTCTCATTTCAGGCGTGAAATCAAATGATTCCCCTCTTTTGCAGATAAACGACTCTCCACTGCGGTCTGCACTCTGCGTCTCTGTCTCTACTCAAGTGAAAGACCTAATCAGGCGTAGCAGCCCTTCGGCTTCCACTCGCTTCGATGCATCGTCCTGGGTTAGTTGCGGTCGCTCAGCCCCGAGCGAGTCGGTCGCTCATCCCAACACCCTCCGACCGCTGCTTCGTTTTACGCCAGAAGCTTTATTTTATTTTTACATTTTCTTATGGTGAAACAATCGATTTTCGCACACTAAAATGGGTTATTCATCTTCCGATTTACTTCCATTGCTCATGCTCTGTTTATCGATATTTTGAAGTGCTCAAACGCATTCTTGCTCTTAACGATACCATTTCTAGCTAGCTTAATGAAATTTGAATAGGGATTTTCGACGAAAAGTTGTCGTATGCTCTCTAGCCCAAGAAACCGCGCAATCGGTCCTCACACACACAGTATTATAACACGTCTATGGCCATTAAAAATCTTCATCGCTCAAATTAGCATCTTACGACATTTTTCAATCGCGCCAAGTGAAATGTCTCGAATTTGGGCTGTCATCCCTTATCAAATTGTCGTTTCATCCAAATTTTCGCAAATTTCGAATTTTATAGTGAGATGAGAATTGAGTCAATAAAGTTGATGATGAGGCGAGAAGAGCAAGATGAAGAGATAATGAGTGAGGAAAATGTAATAAAAATGATAACTCATAAAAAAAATGAAGAAGGCTGCTTGTAGAGCAGATTGGCCCAATTAGGACTGACATCGACACCAGACGAACTGACGAACAGGACAGATCGACAGAACGGTATCGCCTTTCAGATAGATGTTGAAAAAGAAACTATTGCCTGGAAAGAAAGGGGAAAGAAGGAGAATTAGACATGAGACATTTTGATTGTAACACAGAGCGAGAGAAGCAGAAAACGGACGAAATAATGAACGGGATTGAGAGAGAAAAGAAGCAGAAAGAGAGGGAGAGAGAGCGGAGAGAGCGGAATGCACCCAAAGGGAAGGAAAAAGGGGGTCTCTAGCAGTGAGTGGAGGCAGGAACCAATTCTAGCCAAGCAGACACAGTAGCCTCGCAGCAACACGCCCATTTGCCTCTAACTTGGCGCCTAACTGCTTGAAGATGACAACCAAATCAGGACAAATTTGAATTTAGCGCTTTAGGCGCCTAATGCAATACTTCTATCTTATTGATTTTTGCGAGTAACTTTACCTTTGAGTAAAATTTTGAAGATAAATAAAATGCCATCTGTTATTCTGTGATGAGGTGCTCGCGCAGAATTTGCTAATTTTTTACTTAGAAGATATTGATTTGAAGACTTTGAAGCTCTGTTAGTATACCCATTCACTTCACCAATGTGAGATGTTTCGGTTAATTTAGGAAGTTCGCATGGTAAACTTGGAATGTTTTGGTATCGCAATATTGGCACATTTTAGTGGGCGAAGGAATGGCTAGTTTTTTTTTATCATTCTTGCAGAATGACATTCATTTCGAACTTTAGATTTTTGTTTCCCACTTTCATCATAATTATCATTCTGACAATTTTCTGCGATTCATATTTAGTTGCTTTCTCATTTTGAAATTTGTTTGTTGGTCATTTTCATTAAAACCATCAGTGTCTTGTTTGTTGTTTTTAAAATTCGATATTTGAATTCATGAAGGCTCAAAATGTAATTGTGAGAAGATGAACAGAGAAGACGGGCTTAAGTCCGACGGATTACCGAATGCCGGAGAATCGAGAGAGGAAAGGAAATGGAAGCCGCCAAATATGACCGAAAATCGACAGAGAAGTGATGGATGGATGGATGGATGGCTCTTAGGAACGAAGAAGATTAGGGCAATGAAGATTTTGATTGGAAATTAATTTCTGGCGCAATAATTCCTTCATTCAGATAAAAATCAATATGTAAAGCATTCATACCCATTCATGTAACGAATCGTTTCCCACCGTTAAACTACCGTATCATTTTCCACTCTCCTTCTAATTTCGCTCCCTCGTCATTTTTCCGGTTTTTTCTCAGTGTCCCTGTCCAAAACACTCCTTCCATCTTTCGCCCTCTTTTTCCTCAATTCTCTTCGATTTTTTCCTCCAATTTTCAACCCAATATCGAAAAAATTGGCAACATTTTCCAAAAATATTCCTTCTCGTTGAATCTAGTTTTCAGTTTTCTGATCGCAAAAAAGACACTATTTTTAGTGTTGGATGAAATCGAAGCCGACAGGATTGAAAAGAAAGAAAAATCAAGGTTGGAGATGGAGAGATATTGTCGAAATTATTTTTCAAGATGTACAAAAATTTGCAAATTGGGAAAACCGAATTGATTTTTAAAATTTTCAAGTGCTTTGAAGACTGAATGAGCCAAATGTTTCCGACATGGTAAGGACTAAACTAGTATCTGAAACTCCTTTACAAGCGTGTTCACAAAAATGTCAATTTGTCAGTTGGTCATGTAAATGTCAGTATCAATCAATGTTGGTGTGATCCAGAATGGGTGTCAATTGTCTCAAGGGAGATGGACTGTATGTCTCCCTCTCTCTCTGCCTGTCCTTCCCAGCCCTCATCTTTCTAACTTATCTCCTTTTCTCGATCTCCAATCTCCCAATATGTTATATTATGAAGTGATAATTGTTGGGATCTCTCTGCTCTCTGAATGCTGATTGCATCCAGACAGGAAGTCTCCTTCCCTTGAGCTGCCAGAAAAGAACGACAAGGGCAGTGACGCAATTGGCAAGAGATTTAGGACGAAATTCTTTCCTTGAATGGTAAAGGGTGCTGGATAAAATCCGACTAAAATAATTCTGCCTCTACAATTTTACAATCAAATCATTTGTATGCCCGATAAAAAATCGATAATATCATTAAATTCTCTCTGACAAATTACAAAATTCCTAATAAAGTTTTTTCTTCGGAGTAATGAGACTGTTTTGTAACATTGAGACAAAGCATGAATTACACCATTCAATACTTCACTACTGTCAGGTAAGCGCTATTGTTACAAATTCGAGAGGATCATCAAATGAAACAAAGAGACGGGGAATAGAGTGGGGCAACAAAATTAGGGATTTAGAGAGAGTTGAGGGAGTGAAAATCCGAAAGATGCTCGAGGATGAGACCATCTGTTCAGAATGACACCAAGAAGGAAAGAATAACAGAAGGAGCCGAGATGAATTAGGAATGAGGCATGGCGAATGAATAAAGCAATTATACAATCCAGTCAACCCCATCAACTTTTAATTCATCATTTTCAGAAATTTTGTCAGGTTTAATCAAGAATGCTTAAATTTATATTTACGGATGGCAACCTACAAAAGTAATTGCATCGTTGTGCACGAAACAGTATGGGATTTGTTAGTGAAATGGTTCTCTTCCTCTACTAATTCGTATCAACGATGCAGCTATGGCAACTACTTTTCCAAATTGCTTTGCGGATCAACTTTAGCCAGCATCAAGGATATGCGAAATTATTGGAATAGTCGCCAGGCAGACTAATTAGCATTGGAAGGAGTGGGGTGAAGGAATAAAGAAGAGGCATAAAATGAGATAATGAATATGAGAGCTAGCGGTATGAGCAAAGAGATGTCAAACGCGCACATTAATATATTGGAAAAGGTGAGAAAATAATTTCATTAAATTCTCGCAAATAAAGCGAAATTTTGAAAATTGTTTTTATGCGTGATAAGATAAGCAATATTTTTTGGTAAAATTCATTGCAATACAAAGTTACTGCTGAGTTTTGCATGATAACTATATTGTACCTATTCTCGTCAAATTTGATAACCAAACTAGAAAAATTATGATATGATAATCTAAACAAGGTTAAAAATCCCGATGAGCGTAACGAAATAAAAAGAAAATTTAGCTAACTTTTAAAAAAAAATAACCCAATCGTTTTCGATCCAGGGACCGACCGGAATTGATTTTTGAATAAAACCCGTGACCAGAAGTTAAGCTTTTCATAAAGTCAGAGCCGGTATCGGAAGCGGAACCTTCCAAAAATCACCGAAACTTCCGTCTGATCACTGTTTCCATCAGTATCATCGTTTAACAAAGTGGTGAAGAATTCTACTTAACAAAGAGTTTAAAAAATAAATAAAGAGTGCCGATAGCACAGTTGGTGTGCAACTTTGTCCATCCATCCCTTCCCTCCCTTTCCCTGATAATCCCCTCCCTCTGCCTTCCTGCTCTCCTTATGTCAGTGTTGCGTAGGTGCATAATTAGGGTAACTTTTCGGTTAATAATGCCATACAACAGATGAGGAGAATCAAAGAACGAATCAGACAGAGCCAAAGAAAGTCGGCGGAAGTGGACAATGACAAAAAAGGTGTACCTGGAAGGATTAACTTGTTAGCTATTACCATATGCGTAGAGATTGCAGGTACATCATTCAGAGCACGCGACCACAAAAATGTCTAACAAAAAATATCGCCGGGGATTCTGTATTTATCGTGCTTTTTCAAAATTCTCATAACAATCCAATGACAATGTCGTTTAGAGCTAAACGGCCAGTTCCATATCAAAATGGGATGAGTCTGTTACTCAAATTTTACTGCGTAAGCACTATTCTTTTCCATGGCTAAAACGCACCAAAATTTTATTTCTCTGTTAGAAGGAAAGGCTGAATTATGCTTATTCTTCAAATTTGTACAATTTGGAACTAAAATGAGAAATTGATAAAAATCGAAAAAGAGCCAACGAAGGATATTTCTTGCTAAATTTAGATCAGAATCTTCATGCATGTTCTCGAAAACTTCCTTTCATTTCACGACTGCACACTGAAGAATGATATTTTACTAAATGACTGCATGATTTTATAGCATGAAAAAGAAGGTAATTTCTCAGTACACTGAAATTGCACCGTCACATAATAAAAATCGTATTGTACGTGTCATCTACCGAATTTTAAGAAATGTCAAACTTTTCAAACATTGAAGACCAGTATTCTTTTTGGACAGAACAAACTACTCAAAGCAAGATTCGCTGAAAAAAATATCTTGTCTTCATACCAATGATTTAGTTTATATCGTAGTAGTTATTTAAACCAGCGATTAAAATTGCTATTTGCAGAATTCTAAGTTCTTGTGGAATTTAAAGTACAATCCCTGTGACGACGATCTCATTTTGTCGTCCCAATTCCTTTGCCCTTTTCGCATTCGGATTCCGGCCTCAAACCTGGATGTTCCGATAGGGATGTCAAATGAAGATGAGTTGGTTGGTTGCTAATGAGACTACGAGGTCGTTTGCCTGCTAGGTGGACTAATGTTATTGTTGTGCGAAAGGGAGGTACAGTAATGAGAGAGAAATGAGAAGCAATGAGAGGATGAGAGTGGGAAAATGCGCGGCTGCATTTGAAATATGAGCCGGTCAAACAACCAGCAACAATAATTAATGAACGACATAATTGGGGTTGAAAATGAAGGTATACGTTGTGAAGATGCGGCAAACTGAGTCGAAAACTTTTGATGACTATCGGGAGCTAGCTAAATATTCAAGTGAAAAATATAAACCTGGGGCATGATTGAAACTCTCCCGAAGACAAACTTCCTAAAATATTCCTTATGATAAATAAAGAATAGCCCACCGCGGTCACACTAAACGAAAACTCAAAATGTTCAAATCTGACAGGTTACGATTTACTTTCCCACGCAATTACAACGGTTATCTAGGTAAATGTATCATTGTTCGCACCGGAAATTGTCTGTTCTCTTCACCTTTCTGATCGGCCTCAAACGTGTTCAGCATTGCCAATTTACTGAAAGCACCCCGCTGCGATGAACTGAGACGCGTTCGCAAACCTATGCAAATCACAAATGTCATTTTCGTCAAGCTGCCAAAAGTTTTAAAAAATTCAATTTATTTTTTCAGCTCACTCAATTCAATGTATTTTAGTAGATACTTTTCATGTTCTAGCAACCAAATGTCGTAAAGAAATTATAGAGGAAAACATGGTCCGGGAAAATCGGCTAGAAGAGGAGACGGAATGGCGCGCTTAACCGCAGGCAACGAGCCGAAACAAAGGCCATCAAATCTGACCCTCAAAATGTCCTCTTCTCATTGCTAATCTTGTCCCATTTTTTCAGCAAATTTTTTTTTCAAATTCGACAGATTTAGAAAATTACTGTATTCCTATAACTTCCATCATTCTGCTATTTATGCATTACTCTGACGTTAGTCTTTTTCATGCTCACAACTTCAAATCTTTCGTCTATATTGTGACAATTCGAAACTAATTGCCATTTGATCAGCTGATGTAATTTTATACAAAGCCCGTGAGAGATTCCGATTTCTATTCCTCAAGCTCCGAATATTGAAGGTTTGTCTTAAATGATTCCTCTGCGAGTCAGACTCCCGATTCTTATTGCAAATATTTAGAAATAGTAATTCAGCCTCCACATAATTAAAACTGAATAAAGCCATCGATAGTTTTCAATTTTGTGACTTAGATTTTCAGAATCATTTCAACAAAATTCGGAAGAGAATTTCTAACTTTTTAAAAAAATTTAAGTCTATTAAAATGATTTCTGGCGATGGCAGAGATAACGTGAAATATTTTTATTGCCAAAATTGATAAGAGATAATGCGCTAAGAGATGAGCATGAGACGTCAAGAACAAGTGATTCTTTGAAGAAATTATATGAGCATAGAACTTGGCTAGAGATTTTTCACAAGAAAATTATTAGGCGCAAATAATGAAATTTATTTTTTAGTTTTGCACGATTGAATTAGGCAATTGACAATAAATTGAATGTAGCAACTGCCCACCTCGGTTCGGTGCGCTTCGCTTCAGGCCTCAGCTGACAATGAAACTCCGTGGCCTCGGGTCGTTCGCGCTCCAACTCAAATCCAATCGATTTCGCGCTCGGCTGCCAATCGAGTTGTCAGTCCAATGAGCGCGTCGCTGTTCTCGTTCGTTCACGGTTTATCAGTCAGCGGTCAGTCAATCGAGTGCCTGCAAATTTGCCAAATTTTACGGGGATCCGCACACAAATGTGTTGCGCCAATGTGACGATCGGCATACGGCTCACTAATTCGGAGATGGACACGGGCAAATTGGGCAAGCAAATCACCAGCCGTATGAATATTGAATGACCCGAATGAACTTGAGGTTATTTGCAATATCAAGAAAGTTGCGAAGAGCGCGAGTTTTCAGCCCAGTGGTGCGGATGCGTTCACTAAACGCAAATCGAGCGAAATTATCCTTGCGGTAAAATGAGTCGACGTGAACGGACGCGAATGCACAGATGTGCTGGGCGCAGCAAGTCAGGGAGATAACGCGATGTCGTAGAGAAGAAAGCACAGGCAGAGGCAGTGCACAGCCGACAGCCTCGAAGCCGCTCAGCTACCAGAACCCCCACTCTGAACACGCCCATTTTGTCACACTCAGCCAATCGTATGCGACAGCCTTCCGACATACTTTCATACGCGAGTGAGGTGACAAAGTATTGTGGGCGGGGCTTGCAGGAACATGCAAAGTGCGGCAGGGTCGCGGCGAGTGCGCATGTGCATACGGTTCAATGTGTGCGAGTATTATGCGCGAGTTGATTCGATTATCGGTTGAACGAAGGCAAAGAAGGAATCATCTGCAAGTAGAGGGAAAGGGCAGTCAGGAGGCAGAAACAAATGCTCACGAAGCGGCAGAGACTCGATGCAGTCGATCTGGAGATGTTGATGCGAGCTGGTCGCCTTTTCAGTTTGTTTCTCCTCAAATTTAAATAATTTAGTCCTTCCAGGTTTCTAGAATCAACTCATGATTTCATGCTGGCTATTGATAAATATCGTAAGGCGCAAAATAAGTTCGAATACCTAGAACGAGCTTCTTCATCCTTTTGCTGAACCTTCAAAAATTGGACTTTATCTGTCATCAGCACTTCATATAAATATCAAAAACGTCTCAAATCTTAATGGCTCTCTCAATATTTTCAGAAGCCTGTCATTATATATTTTCTTGGCACTGATTTTAAGCGAGAAATGCTTTAAATATTGTGATTACACGCTCGAAAATGATTTTCTCTTCGTCTCTTTTGTTTGAGATTTTTTTATATCAAAATACTGCAACTTTTTTTTCATTCTTCTTTTTTGCATTATTTTCATACTAGTTCATTTTACGTGGATTACTGTAGTGACTCAATTTGTGGGAGCAAGTCAATATCTCTTTTACAAATCGAAGTCTATAAAATTATTTCCTTCTTCGTTCTTTTTTCTGGTGTCTCTTCAAATCCTGTTGTACCTCGTGGATAATTTTCCATTCCCTGTTTGGAGTGACAAATATGGCTTTGGATGGAAAAGGGACTTGTTGTAGAGCAGAAGTCAATTTGTAGAGGAAGTCTGGGAGAGAAGTGAGGAGTGGAAAGGGAAAAAGCCACAGTAGGAATGATTGTTCACGCCTCACAGAACATCATCTCGTAGAGAGGCTTTTCATCTTTCAACAAATGGAAATATGAACAAGTTGAGAATGAAGAATTGAAGACAGATATGAAGGAAAGTTAGATATCGATTTTGGGACAACTTATTTCGACTGATGTCGTGAAAATTTTTGTTCTGAATATCATTAGCCATCGCTTTGATAAGTGAATTTATGAATAGAATTATACAAGAACATCGTTTTCCCACATAAGTTTGGATATGATCAGAAGCTTCGGGTAATTTAGCTCTGCCAAGAATACGGAAAAAAAACTATAAAATGAAGACGAGTTTGGCGAAATTACAACTCTAAATCTAAATTTTTCTATGCACGGAAATGAAGAGTTGTTTCGAAAATATTTAAATTATTCAATCACATAAGTCGCATCTCAACTCCATTCTTAGATAAGTTGAATGATCATTCAATAATTCTTGGTTTGTCATCGAAATCCGTTTACAGTTGACTAAACATTCCTCGCATAATGTCCATTAGCCATTTCATTCAATTTTTTTCCAATTCCTTTCGACTTCTTATAACCTCGATCGTCATTTCACAGGCTCGTTCTACTGCTGTACGTGAGATGAAAAAGCAGCAAGGTTTAGGAATTTGCGGTTTTGTTCCGACGAATCTTTTTCACTTCGAAATCCCGCATTCGACACTGTGTTTTCTGAGATCATATCGATAAAATTCTTCTTACTTTTTGACAAATGCAATTGGAATCCTACTCAAAATTGTTAGGAAAAATGGGTTTTTCATAGATATATTATTTTTGAGTCTTGATTCTTCCATATTTTGTAATATTGATCGTTAGAATATGTTTTGAACTTCAACATGCTACAAAACTCAAATTCGAATTTGCTCATCATTTAGTTCACATCTGCAATCCTACAGTAAACCAGTCTATGAATGTCA
This sequence comes from Diploscapter pachys, assembly GCA_002287525.1. Taxonomy (NCBI): domain Eukaryota; kingdom Metazoa; phylum Nematoda; class Chromadorea; order Rhabditida; family Rhabditidae; genus Diploscapter; species Diploscapter pachys. The sequence continues at coordinate 71,237 of LIAE01006519.1, read as the reverse complement.
TTAGCTCTGGTTTGCTTTAGTAATGCGTCATTAAATTATTCCGCTACATGATTTTGTGTTGTACCTTCTCTGTCTTACCTTTGAATGTTTCTAGAATCTCCAACTGTTTCTAAATAGGGAAACAGAAAGATTCGCCTACATGCAACAAAACTTAGGTTTTTCTAATATTGAGTCACCAAAGTTGAGATTCCTTTATTATTGCATTTTCTACAGTAATCCAATTGATAACAACTACACATTGTTATAGAGTAAAATAATATTGTCTTTCTAGCAAGATAAGAATGATGCTACTTTTGCTTGTCATACTCTTCCACCTCCTATCTTTGTACTCCCCAACTCTCTACTCTTGACTGTCAATTATCTCGTCAAATCAGGCATCTCTGTCTCTGCTCTGCCTTCTGCAGGAGATTACAAGTCCGCGAGAACCACACAAATTAGATAGAAACAATGCACAATTTGATTAATCTCTACTCATTCAAAATACAATTGACTCAGTGAGTTTCAGACATCTAATATAGTGACGATCAGGGGTTTTGATGCAAATGTGATTTTTAGGTGCAATCCTGCACTCCATTATCTTGAATTTATTCTAATAAAACTAAACAAAGTTACAGGAGAATTAAAATCTAAGAACAAATTTACAAAATTTTATCTGGACAGAATAAAGTGCACTTTCCTCCGAATGTAAAATTACTATGTCGCATCTGTCAGTGGAGCAACAGTCGAGAGCATTACCTTTAGTCCTTTCCTTATTGAAGGATGCAAATCCGCTCACCTTTGTGGGATTAGTTCAGGTTCACTGAGCAACATATGTATGCAAGCACAGAATGGAAGGCTCTAATTTATTGAGTTTGATAAATATGGCGAATTTGTGATCATAAAGGAAAAAAATTTTAACCATTTTAATAAGTTACGAATTTCTGAAATCTCATATTCTTCGTACTACTATTGGGTTTGCAGGTTCATCATCTCTAGTCCAAGCACATGGCTTTCCTTCAATCAGATATACGAAGATGATGTTGGCGATGCACTGAAATTAAAGATAGTTGTTAGCGAACATGAGATAATTAATTGAATTACAAGAGCGGCAGCAACGAATAGGAATATGCTCCTCCATTCCTCTGCAGTATCGTGTGGAGCGAGCCAGTTGACGATAGCAGGAACAATCAACATAGTAAAACTGAATCCAAGAAGAAGACATCCGGTCACGAAATGGCTGAAGAGCAGTTATCATTTTCTTCACAAAATGAAACCTGCAGTTACACTCAAAATGCTTGCATAGCCTTTTAATTGCTGTTTACTGGTTCGCTTGCTTGCTATATATAACTGATCTGGCAGAAACGACAAATCTTCTCATTATCATTACAAATCAGCATGCAAGATTTTTCAATCCGATCGCCAAATCGCAGGTGTGTGAACAAGTAGAACAAAAATTAGAGGATGATGTAAAACGTTTTGAGTGCCACTTTATACCTGTATTGCTTCGAGAGAACTGGAGCTGCTTTGAAAAATCCAGCTGACGATGCGCCGAGGATTGTCATCGCTGCTGTTAGCAAACCGATGCAGACTTTCTAAAGTATGACACTTTCGAAACGAAAATTTAAACAAAAAAAAACTTTGTGTTCAGGATCAATGAACCCAAGAATAGTCAAGAAAATTGCTCCACCAACGAAGGCAAATGTGTTGAACAAACGAAATTTCGTCACTTCAGAAAAGCATTTCATCTTGTCAGAAACCATTCCTGAAGTTGAAAGAAATATAAGAGATTGCTAAAATCTTACCAATCAATATCTTCGCGAAGAATTCACCCAACGGAGGAAATGCTGATGAGATGCCAGTTTCGGTAGCCGGCATGTTTAATACTATAAACTACACTGGTTGTATTGCGGACGCTCGCAATAGGAAAATTTCCAAGAATAATACCATGTGTCATGTATGATGGAGAATACAAGAAGGCTGTATTCACAGCTGTGAAAATTCCTAGAGTAGCAAGCCAAATTCCCCAAATCTCTTTCGTTTTGATGATTGCTTTATAAGGTATCCCTTGTGACTCTTTCTTGCTGAAACATAATCAAATCAAATAATCAATGAAACGGAACGGAACAGATCTGACTCATTTGAACCGGTTTTGTCCCTCGAAATTTTATCTCGTTCAACTTCTCCAACAAGAGGATGCTTGTGGGGACTGTTTCGGTAAGCAAAGAGATATAGCAAAAATAAGAATATCGTGATGCCGCCATGAAAGTAGAATATTGATTGCCAGCTGAAAATATATTATTTCTCTGAAAAAGCAATGGAATATACCCTAGCGAATGACAAAGTCCCCCTGAAGCTGGCATAGTTACGGCTGGAGAAAGCTGAACGAAGGCCACAAGAACCGACACAAATAATCCACTCTAGAGTTGAGCAATTTAAATTAAAAGGACTATTATAACCTGTTTATAGTAGGCCCACTTGGCACAAAATGCCCCTATCACTGCAAAACTCGATGCAAACGCAAATCCTTGGAACGCTCGGCAGGTCAGTAGGAGTGCGAAGCCATGCTAAAATTTGTGTCATTTGACATAGTTAAAAAATTAGTTATATCAACTAACAATTGCAAAATATCCACTCATGACCAGGGATGTTGAGACTCGCCTTTGGTCTCAGTCTCGGTCTAATATTGAGGCCGAGACCCAATTTTGGAAACTTCAGAGGTCGAGTCCCGATTTTTCGGATTTTCAACATCCCTGTTCATGACGAAATACTTTTTAAATAATCGCCTCCCCATCTAATTCGTTCAAAGTGGCTAACTTCCAAAATTGTCATATCAACTCACATCGACTGCTAATGGTATCAGTAGAGTTGCTAGTCCAGATAAGAGACCAAGAATTGCGAAAATAGTCCTGATTCCAAATTTGTTTATCAGAAGAACGACGGGAAAGTTTCCGACTAATGCGGAAGCGGCAACGACAGCGATTGCCACTGACTCTTCTCCTTCAAAGCAAAATGTGAGCTATCTTATTCTTGCAAATCTTGCGTATCCAATCAAAATGCATACTCGATGAAAATTCATGAAAGGAAGAATCAGTTGTTTTATTATCAGGCACCATACAGATGATAGCGAAATTGAAAGTGATGATATTCGACCTGCAAGAAACAATGAATGAATATCAGTCGTTTTTCGTAGACCAACCAAATAATTGTTAAGCAAAGCAGAACAATGACCATCAGGATGAATCTCGTTCGCGTCCCAAAGATAGCATAGTAGCGAGTCTGAAAATTAGTTCAGGAACAAAATAATATGAGCAGCAACAACACCTTTGCTTCGGCTTGTGTTGGAAAGACTGAAAATGCGACATGATCGAATATGTGAGATTTCGATTCGTGATGAGGGGCTGGCTCGATGAAGTCCTTCGTGAATATCGTCATACTGAATTTCATCTATTACATGAATAGAAACGGTCGTATCATGACCGTACACCGATTATGAAATCAAACAGGTCGAAAACGGGAATAAAAAATTATTTTGGGCCTTCTCTCTTTTCGCATGCAACTTATTCCATCTTTTGCTATTGAAAATAACTGCACTACATTACAACTCCTAGATTACGGGCCACTCAAGATGTATTCAAGAATGCACAATCTACATCCCTAATTTCAATTACAAACTTCGAATTATAAGAGGAAATTATGTGGTTCAAAATATGCGAGCAAGAAAACTCTCGTGGGAAGAATGAGGACAAAAGAACTGAAGCAGCAGACACCGAAAATTGAAATGACGCAATGTTTATCTGCACCGGTCAACGGCTAAACCCCTGAAAGCATTGTTGAGAATGTGTTCTCTACGTTGTTCCCTATTTCTCTATTTGGAATATGTACTCACATTGTATCGTGTAGTCTCGAGCTCTTACGATATTTGCACTTTCAGAGTTCACTCGAAAAGATTTGACCTCGAGTATACTTCTGTCTATCAGTGATCTTTGATGAAAAGACTGATGAATTCTCAAATACTTATTGCACAAAAATCGTAAAGTCAAAATTAGCAATCAATGACAATAATTTGAGCACTAGGTTCGGATCGATGTTCTCGCACGATTTTATTCTTTCGTAGTCTAGCAGGTATAATTTCCCGCCTAAAAATGCAATGACGTATTAAAAAACACAATATTCACGGGCATATAATAACTGATATGGGAAAATTAACCATACCCAAATTGTCGAATTATGTGGATAAGTGCCTTCTGCTTGTTCGGACTACCTACGAAGAATACAAGAGGTAGGTAATAGTCCACAAAGTTGCACCAACTTGTCGACCATAAATGTAGGCGTATTGGTATCGCTCTTCTATAAAATATTGTGAACCGAAACCTGCAGTCCCCGTATGATATTCTGATGAAAGTGGGTCCATCGATTACTTTAGTTCTACCAGTGATGATCTATTTCTTTTCGTTTACATCAACTAGTGAATGAAACGAATCTTACAGAGAACACAATTTGGTGAAACTTTACGAAATGAAGTCATGATGATCTAAGAAACTTTGTCTAATTCTTACGCTATCGATTTTTATTTTTGAAATCGATCGGGTTTGATAAATAGCCCATAAAAGTGGACCTGAAGTATAGTTTAGGATGAAATCACTTCAGGAAATCCGACGTCGTTCCCGAGAAAGACCACACTTCGATGCCTCGCTTTATGGAAAGCTGCCGGAAGTGGAGTTAGCGAGAGGAATTTCCTATGAAAATCTCAAATTTATGGAATGCGTCATTTAACTCGCTTATCACGCTGATAGGAATTATTCTATTTGAAGAAACATATTTCCGAAAATCCTAAAGAATTTTATGACACTATTTTGATTTCGATGTTCTGTGTATCATTATGATAGGTTTAAATTTGCTTCTTTCACTTCATGAACTGCGGTACAAAATCTTGCAAAAAAAATATTCTTTCTATTGAATTATGAATTCCTGCCTAATTTCATTCGAAGTTGTTCATTTTAATTAAACATATCAGGCTATACATGTATCATGCAAATTTGCCCAAACCTTTGACCACCACTGTATTTGTGTCACTGTAATCGATTTCTTTTTCATAAACTCGGGTTGGGAATAAATATTGAGATCTTTCATGATAGATTTAGATTTCGTCAAATTTATCCCCGATCGAATAGCTCGAAAGATGAGATGACATCATTCATACCACTTGTCGGGCACATCCACTGTTCACAGATACACATCCCTCAAATAGTCCAAACAAGGTCTGTTTCTGTTCCAAATAAAGTCGCATTGATTCATTCGTCTATTTTCGAAAATCCCGATGATTTCGAATTTTCCTGCTGAAATTCTTCTAATCACATTGAAACACTTGAATCTAGCCGAAATCGGTCAACTGGCCTGGACAGACAAACGGATGATGCAGATTGTGAAGAGAAATGCGCCCACAGCACTCGGCAGAATGGGCATTTACTCAATCTCCATCCACCCCGTTCAGTTCAAATTTGTAAGTCTCCTAGTCTCCTTCAATTTGCTTCTTTTCGACGATACAACAAAAATAGTTCCACACGGTACTGTAATTTTTGAGGTTTATTCTGCAATAGAAAATTCAGCTCTCATTTTTGTCATTTAGTTCATAAATTTCAGAACGAGTACACCATGAAGATAAAATGGAACAGCGAAATCACATGCAAGTATGCCACGTCAGTCCAAGTGTTCACGTTCAACTTCGATGACAAAGTGACTCTGACGAAATATGACATTGTCGCTTTCAATCTGTTCCGGAACTACTGCATCTCTATAAAACGTATGAAATTGCAACAAAGGAATAAAAAGAATATCTCAATAGAGATCTTTAGGACATCTCCGAGAAAATCCCGAATGCGGAACCTTGATGACATGGGAGACATATGCAGACAACCATAGGCACTTGTGGATAAAGAAGGGCGATGAGCACACTCCGATTGTTCCGCTCTGTATGATCATGCCACGGATAGAGGCCAGGCGGCTCACTATTGTAGGTTCTCGGATTCGTTATTCGTTGTTGTAAAAATGATTCATGAAGCTCGAGTAATGCACTTGTTTGGCCATTTTGAGGCTTTTCTGCTAATGAAAGTAAAATTGTTATGGAATGCTCGTTCAGTACAACTGCAAACGACTACGACTCCTGAATCTGATGAACATCATCGATTCCTACTTCGGGATATTCCATGAAATCTCGATCAGATGCTTCGAAATGCAATTCTCCGACACTGACAAATCTATAGTTGAAAATTCTAGAATGTTACGGAAAGGTTCGTCAAATCTGTTATTCTAAAATTATTGTGACTTTTAGGAGTGAGATTCTTCGAAATGGTTGCACCTCCATTCGCCATTGAGATGATGAAAATGACCAATAAATTGAATCCGGTATGATTTTTAGAAGATGAAATGAAGAAGAACGTTTCAGGAATGGCAAATTTATCACTTCCAATCTGAGCAATTCTCGCTTCTTCCATATTCCGGAGTGCTCAAGCTGTCTGTCAGAGAAGGATCTTTGTCGATTCACGAGTTCATTACTGTAGGAAATGAATTGGAGTTTTTAATTGTAACTAAAATTTAGTGTTTATTGTTGAGCAATCCAATAATTGAAACGTGGAAATTCTACAACGTAAAGAATATGGACGATTTGTGGGGTCATCACACGATTGAGGAGTTGCTCAGTAATTCTCGGCTCAAATGGACCATGAAAAATGTCTCGCTTCATGAAATCGAGTAATTTAAAAGAGAAATTGAGTAGAGGGCATCTTTAACTTTCAGATTCGAAATCCATTCGCCAGCTCAAGTATGGCTACTTCAAATTCGGCATCTAATCACCAAGGAGAGATTCAACCTGAGCATACTTGGATTTTGATATATTGAATATTTTCAATAATTATCTTACTGTTGTGATCATTTTACGTTTTATGAATAAAACTTATTAAATAATTGAATTTGGATAATGAAGGATTTATTTTGTGGAAGGAGGATGAATCAACAAACTCTAAAATTGGAGGTAATTGGATTTCTTTAGACGAACAAGTGACGAAGATCAACAGTTGGCACGCATTGGTTCTCGAGGCAACTGAAAATCTGACAAAATGAAGTTTCGAATGCAAATTTTACCTATAATCTGGCTGACATTGGCCTGCGATACATGGTCCGATGGCTTTCGAAAAGATACTCTGTCTGTCTGAAATAATTTTGCGGGCATTATATCAAAATATCAAACTTTGAAATTAGGCTTAAAAATCTAGAAATCTTACTTCCTGCTTCGACAACGAAGACCAGCATAGCAACAATGAGGACAACGAGAGTCAGGGCGTTCATTTTGATTACAAAGTGAAGGAAAGCTAAAATATTGTGGTTAAAAAGAGCAAGTTAGAGAATGAATAATCACTGGCTACTCGGCTTCACTTTTATAGTGACCAATCTGCATGACACGGAAGAATTGTCGCTCCGACGTTTCGTTGTTAGATTTCACGAGGTGTATTATCTGCGAAAGAGCAGTGCATGAATGTTTGCACTTCGAATTAGACGAGGGTAAACGGAAGCGGAAAATGACCGATCAGACGCAATAACAACAAAGAAACAGTCAATTGTGCTAGTTACGATACCTAAATCGGTTGGTTATATTTAATTTAGCTTTACAGTTAATCATGCGGAAGTAATAAAGGCTCGTTCTCAAAATATGAAACCAAACATGAGGTTTATAAACAAAGTGTATCATGTCATGGGACACAAGTGTTTACAAATCCGACATAAAAATTGGCATAACTTTACATTCAATAAATTCGAAACTCAATATATTCCTTCAAAGATAATTGCTTGCAATTTACGAATGTGGAACAGATTTTTATTCACTTTAAAAAGATAAAAATTATGATTTGCTGTACTTATAAAACCGAATATAAATCAAATTCATTTTCATGAAAGCTATCTTGTAAGTTCTAAATCGAATGAAAATAAATTTTGAATAAATGCTAGAATTTTTAAACCATTATCACATAAACTCGTAATAATCATAGATAGCAGAGAAATTTCAGAAATTAAAATTCGGGAATTTAAAATTGAAGCGAACGATTTCTAAAGCCCTGAAAATTTGACTAGAGTTGAAATTTCCAATTTCAATGGAAAAGGATTACTGAAAGCTGAACTAAATATCTAGCAATCGAAAATGTTGAGAATTTTAAAAATCTAACCGTATTGCCTATGACAAAGGTATAAATTTAGGATAATTTTATAGCTCTTTCTTGTTAGGCATGTTGATGTCATCGTTGTTATTGAGGTTCTTTGGAGCCTTCTTCGTTCTGTGCCCCATTATGGCACATATTTTATGGATTGCATAGACGGGCAGCATGACAAGCAGTAGCCAGTAATAAAGTGATGACCAGAATCTGTGGAAAAAAACGTTGTTCTCAAACGCTTTTTTCTTTACTTACCTATGAGTATCGACGAAATTCTTCAGCAGAAATCCAGTTGCCAGAAAATCAAAGCCGCGACATCTCAAAGTGAACGTGTACCTAAAATGTGCTGATGATATATTTTATTTCGAAATTTAATGGAAGCAAAAGTTATGTTAAAATCGACCATTTTATTTTTCTTGATATCGTTCAAGCATTATATTTGTTTCAAACAACATATGAACAGAAACGAATATTCTTCCCAATTGATAATGAGATATGGTGTGACTAGACTCTTCTTTTGTATGAGAGAAAAATGTGGCTACACTTTTTGAAAGTACAAATTTTGGGTGCATCGTTATCAAAGCTATCAAAATGTTAAATAAATTTTTAAAAACTGACAAGTATCTGAACCACTTCGGTCTCTCATTGGTTGCTGGATCAACTGAGACCATGCTGAAGATGATGTCCTCCACAGCGGCGCACATCGGAACGATCAAGAATGACATAAAGTAGCCGGCATATGTTCCGTGCCATAAAGCGGAAACAAACAATGTCAGTTCAACTCTGAACAAGGATGGCAATATTATGCCGACTTATCATGGAGATATTACCGGTACAATCGATTGCTTCTCGAATGAACATAAAGCGCCAGCCAAGACTGAACAGATTTGTTCCAAGCTCTGATTCCCGATCGGAAACCGTCACTCATTTCGATCTGAAGCAGAGCGGATTGAAGATATGATAAAATAACGAAATTTACTTCTTTGATATCGATATTGACGATCGCTTCTGAATTCCTGACTGCGTTTGGGTCAGATTTCATTTTCTCATAGGCAACTGTATCAGTCGGTCCAACGACGCAACGCGGTTTCGAGGCTTCTGGATAAATGCCGAGTCCCATTGTGACACAAATCGATTCCGACACTGCCCAGGCGCTAAATAGACTACCATTGATTACTTGAGAGATAAATTATAGCGACCTGTAAACCCTCGTTCGAAATACGACGAATACTGCAGCAGCATAGATCATTCGCTCGGTGAACGACATATCCCAAACGGAATCGCTTCGAAGACCCTAACAGTCAAATTGTTGAAAATTTTATTAAAGAAACGTTACATCAAGTGGGAACATTTTGTTGAACAGAATAAATAGCGGTGCAGACCAGCAGAGTCGAATGGCACGAACTCGAATTTCTTTCATAGGCGACCACGACTTGAGCAAAACTGGCTCGTATGAATCGACCAGCATTTGATACGAATAATATGGTCCTAATAGGCAAGATAAAAATACTGAGCACGCCAACTTTTACCAGTAAATAATCCACAAAAGTGGTAGAAATAGTTGAAAATGTCGAAAAACGATGGCTCATCTGTGAGGAATCGCTTTCCTTCCCGAAATTGGCTTGGGTCTTTCTTGTAACGACGAGCATCTGACACTTCGAAAGTCAAACCGATCGTCTTGAAATTGGAAAAACAAAGATATTTGAAGAAAGTGTGAAATTAGTTACCCTCAATGTAATCAAAAGTTGTACACCGTTAGCTTGACTAGCGAGTTCATTTACATCGAATAGAAAATGCAAATATCGTACAAACATCAAATAAACAAAGGTGGAAATGAATACTAGCGTGGTTAAATGCCTGAAATATCGGAGTTGTCCAGAACGCAAACGGTCATTTACCTTTGAGACGAATATTTTATACAAATCGCTACGAATGCAGTTATCGGCAATGAATAGAATATTTTCCAGCCTGAAAGTTATTCTTTTTAATCCAATGAAGTGATTCATACAAAAATGTTTTACCCAAAATGAGCAATGCCATAGCAAATCCAATGGCACCTCCACTTTGTCGAGCAAGCTTCTCATTTTGTGAACATCGAATTCCCCATGAAATGCCAAAAGACAATAGCAAGATGCCTGAATAACGATACTAAATAAAAATACGAGTGCAAATAATGCAATAAAATTATGGCTAAACATCTCAACTAACCTGCATAAATCCAGTCGTCCCTAGAGAGTAATCCTAACAAGTCCAAGGACATCCTGAAACAGTCGAAATAGTATGTCAATCAAGAAAATTCAAATATAAATTTGAAAATATCGAATCTGAATAGTACGAAATTGATGCCAAATTTGACGCGTAAACGTAGAGAATTGGTGCATTCCATTAGTTTCATTAGTATTCTTTCTTCGCGTTACACCTTGCAAAAGATAAGAATATCAATTTCATTATTAACATTCTCAAATTTATGAATTTATCATTCAGATGAAGTTGTGTCGACCTAATCTGGCCGCTGCAGCCAGTCGAGCCGCATCCGGATCGATGAAAGCTTGGTTGGCTGAATCTCCGACGATCGGTATAACAAAAATAAATCACCCTATTCCGACACTTAAACGACCGAACGACGTCTTAATCAGAGTTAAGGTACGACTTTTCAAACCGACTTATCAGAACAGCGTTATCAAAAACTCTCATCTTTTGTAAGAAATCAGACCAGAGATGTTTTATAAAAATGATTTTCGATGTTTCCGAAAATGAACACAAAGCGAAGGTAGCGATTCAATTTTTTTTCTGGAAAAGGCAAGAAACTCGAAGCCGGTTCAAAAACACCAGGCTGAAACGTAGACTTTCGCTTCGGAACCAAAACTTTCCAATATAGTTTTATCTGTTTTCTTTCAGGCAGCCTCAGTCAATACGATAGACACAAAGATGGTGCAGGGATACGGCGATGAGTTACTAGGTATTTGGCACAAGGCGGCCAATTGCAATTCAGCTGCGTCGAGATTTCCAATGATTCCTGGCAGAGACTGCTCAGGAACAGTTGAATCAGTTGGACCGAGTGTTCATTCATTGAGGCCTGGTGATGAGGTAGATTTTTGAAATTTGATTACCAATGAATGACAAAAATCGTTATATTCGAGGTTTAAGGTTAAATTTATTCATAAAAATTTTAGCTTTATAATCTGAATTAAATTTTTGTCATAATTGAAATATTTTGCGGCGACCGGTTAGAAATTATAATTCTTCGCGGTTCAGTGTATATAAGTTCAATATGAAAATTTAGGTGATCGCTGTGGTCCCTGCGATCGAACAAGGCGCGCATGCTGAATTTACTGTCACCCCTGACACCTGCTGCGCACCGAAACCTCGCAACTTGTCTTTCACCGAAGCTGCCTCAGTTCCGTATGTTGCTTGCACAAGTTGGGCATCTCTCGTTACATTCGCCAGAATGAACCCAAGGAAGAAACCATGTATGCTTTTCAAACTGTTTTTGAGCTGATAAAACGAAATTTAGCCGAACGAGTTCTAATCAACGGAGGATCAGGCGGATTAGGGACTATGGCGATTCAAATGCTCAAGTCATGGGGAGTAGAAAAAGTCGTGGCTACTTGTTCCAAGAATAGGTAGAAAATATGGCCTTCTGTAGTCCACACCCACTTTTTGAGGAGAGAGTAGAGGTGGGAGGTAGGGGAAAAGAAAAAGTGGGTGTGGGTGTGGAATACAGGAGACTAGGAAATATATTTTGAAGGTTTTACAAACTCGACAATTTAGTTTCGAACTTGTCCGAAGTCTCGGTGCAATCCCAATTGACTATGCAGCTCCAAATGCCACGGATCTGTTGATCGAGCTGGCTCCTTTCGAAGTGATTTTGGACTGTGTCGATAGCGAGTTGGCCAAGTGGAGTGACCATGTAAGTATTCTAATGAATCTTTTTTTCTTTTAAATCAGCAACGATTTTTACAAATAGAAAATTCAGTCAAAATTTGCGAATTTCAACAACTTTTGAATGATTTTCCTGGGACCCAGAATTTTTAGATCTTCATCTTTTCTAACATCAAAATTCGTTTTCATGAAATAACATTCTCAGGTAATGGGCACCTGGCGAAATTGTGTCCATGTTTCTGTTGTCAGTCCTCTAATGTCAGACACAGACCGATATGGAGTAATTACTGGCTTATTTTCTACAGCAGCTAAACACTTCAATCGTGCCTATAAGGTAACTCATTTTCTATTTCCAACTTTATTTTCGTTCATAATTTTAGAGCCACATGCAAGGCCGATGGTATACTTACGCATACTTTATGCCTAATCAGGAGTGTTTGCTACAAGTTTCAAAACTCCTAGAAGAGGGAAAGGTATTTTTGGGATTAAACATTTTCATCATTATGCGCTTCAGATAAAACCAATCGTAGAAAAAGTCTACAAATTCGATGAAATGCCTGCTGCTTATGAAAAAGTCTCCTATCTTCACGGGAAAGGAAAAACCGTTGTGGAGTTTGATTAAACTTTGATTTAATTAGTTAATACTTGGCCTAAAACTTACTCGTGGCTACTCGCAAATACTCGGCGAGTTTTGGGGGATTAATCGGCGGGTGATTTTTGCTTCCCACTTTTTTAATGAGTAATTGCGAGTACCCGCGGGGAAGTTTTGAGCTGATTGTGAGTAGTTTATCAAGCTGTTGTTGTTACTTATTTCCAACGCCATAATTTCTATTCACTGTTCGGGTAAATTTTAGCTCCTGCTTCACGTAACCGTTGTTAATGTCATATTGTCTTGCCAGTTGCATTTTATAAACTTCTAGATTCAGTTTATTTTCTTGTGATATTATAGAAATGTAGATTTTAGAAATTTCGATGTAGCGAATAAAACTAGAATTATTTCGCAGAATTTTCAAAACAATTTTATACAGTTAATATTTTAGTCAAGGAAATTGTTGGTATCGATTCATCTGGATGCCATCACATAATAAAATGAGAAAGGAATTCTATCAAGTTGCTCTATTTCTATCAATTCGACGAGAATGGAATTCGGAAACGAAATTTCGTAAATCTTCTTATTCAGGCTAAGGTAAGTTTTTGGTTTGAAATCCATCAATGAGCATGGAATAAGCTCTTCTAATGTAATTTCAGGAGCAGTATCTCACACCACAAATTGACCAGTTTTGCTAAAAGCCTGAAGCTAGTCATCTAAATTTATTGAATAAATATTTGATAAGTTATTGCGTACATCATCTCGTCTAGGATTGAATATTATATATCATATTTCATCGCATATGATTTATTCTGCATTTATCACTACTGATATTTATTTGGCTGAACAAATTATTTAGTTAACAATGTGCATCTTTCTAAACTTTTGGAAACTCAAAGTGCCAGCATGAAGCTTGCTCGATGTAATTCACTCCTCAAAGTCGTTTCAATTTTATGTGAACTTTTCCATTCCAGAACCACTCTGTGAATATTGTTTTACTTGGGTCGCTTCAAATTTCAGGCTCCTTATTTATTCTCCAAAAAGTTGCGTTTGATCACTTGCAAAATGTGAATGTTCAAAGTGAAAATTCTATTTTAAAATTCCATATAACTTTTCGCATATTTCTCAATAATCTGGAAATTAAGTTCTGTTGGATGAAATTTTCGCTCCGTTGTGTGAGGGAATTTGATCGAGTTAGACGATGTCATGGTGTTGCATCCTGAATTTTTATCTTCGTGAATAAACGAATATTCGAGATTTGATGCCTCTTCACTCATTTCTTTTCCGCAGTGACTTTGTGGATATTAGGCTAATCAATATCCTGCTTTATCCTTGTTGAGCTGCAAGTCTCCGCCTCATTCTCTTTTGCCTTGTTGAGCAGGTGGACCACTTCTCTTTGCTAGCTTTTCTTTGCTTCTTCTTTACTTAGTATACTTCCGGCCCTCAGGCACTCAGCAGCCTTATTGTGTCGTTTTAGAGAGGCAACTGGCATTTGGGTTGAGACTCAATCTGCAAAGCCATACACACCTCTCAACAACAGAACGCTGAAAAATGCAGGCCCAATAACCATTTTAGAAATTTTCAGCAAGGCATTTTGTGGTTATTTTCAATCTCCCGAGAATATCCAGAAATGTCGAACTCCAAGGACAACTATGACGAAAACCAAAGTAAGATTCACTTCAGATCACAATGTCAAATTTTATTCATCTTACATTAGGGATTATCGCAAATTTCATGAAAGAAGACGCGAACGCGATTTGCGCTGATTGCGAGGCTAAACAACCAAGGTGAAGCTAAAAAGATGATTTTTTTTTCAAAAAATCTCCATTTCAGATGGGCGTCATGGAATATCGGGATCTTCATCTGCATGCGATGCGCTGGTCTACATAGAAATATGGGTGTACAGGTGATTTTTCAGAACATGAAACTTATATTGATATAATGCAACTTTTAGATTTCTCGTGTCAAATCAGTGAACTTGGATCGTTGGAAGGACGAAGAGGTGCTGCGAGTCTTGGCGATGGGAAACAAAAAGGCCAAGGTATGCATTTGTCAGATTGGTATCAAAAGAAAATCGTCATGACATATCAAAGTTGCCAGGAAAGATATTTCAGCGAATTTACGAATTCGATTTGCCGGAAAATTTTCAAAGACCGAAAACCGACGCTGCGATGGAGATATTCATTCGAGCGAAATACGAGCATAAACGATACATGGACAGGGCCTTTGATGACAAGTCGCTACAGAATCATGTAGATTCAAAAATACCAGGGCTAGAGCAAATCAGATCAGATAGGATTAGGAGATGTAAGAAGATCAGTTGATAATTGACGTACTGATGATTCGAGGGAATGTGCAATAACGAAGGGCTTTCTTGAATTTATGAAATGACTTTTGTCGAACGGTAATGTTTTCGCGACAGGATAAGAGAAAACTTCTACCTTTGACAACAAATAATTCTTTCATTGCACACTCTTTAGCTTCGTCATTTCGTCAATTGGTATCTAACATTGATAACTGACTAATTTTGTATCTGAACTAGCAAATTCTGTTATTTGGGCTTTGTTCATGAAATGAATAACGTATTCTGATTTCACGGTACAACAATATTGATTAGTAATATTCAATTTTAGGGTACCTTCCATCAAGCAGCAAATCATATGAAAAATGTAGCACAGAAGATAATTCTCCAGGCACAAATACCAAGCAATCACCACCGAAAGGAATACTCAAGAATACATTTGAGAAGAAGGTAGTAGATGAAATAGTGCCAAATTAAGAAAACGATTCAGAAACAACAAAACGAAGATGATGAGTTTGGTCCAATGGTATCTGCTCCTTCGATGAGGAAATCAAAGACGATTAACGACGGAATTCATGCGGATCTGGCAGATTTGGATCCAGAAGCATTTCGAAATCCGCAACAAGTTTCGAGAAATGACACTGAAACGATGCCAAAGCGGAGTGTCAGCGAGATCTTATCCCTTTACAACATGGTAATGACTGAAGTGGCACTGCCAATTTGGATAAAATTGAAAATTTCAGTCATATGCTCAACAACCTCAATTCACAAATCAGCAGTTCCTCACCAACAATCAAAGATTCGTTTCTATTCCTCAGCGACAACAATCTTACCAGAATCATTTCAATTTAGTCGCTAATTCACGAGATACATTTTTGTAGCTATATTTGTAAAATTGTGTGATAGATTATTGAAATAAATTGTTGAGACGTCTTCGTTCTTTCATATCTCACATTTCAAATAAAAGCCACGCCCACGACGATGTGTACGCATTGCACACGAATTGGTTCAAAATTGAGCAAGCCTAGCAGGAATGTATTTCCAAGAAATATGCTCATATTTTCGGCACTAATGGATCATTAGCGTTTCTAAATAATTACTCCCATGCTAATTCCGATATGTTGCGAGCGACTGCCGGTTCGGCTCGAAATCGCCATCATTTCGGCGAAGAGCCTGCCGATCATGGACAAAGTAAGAACAGTTTCCTTTTCAATTATTCATTTATTTAGTCGATCAATTCAACCGATGCATTCGTCGAGCTGAGGTATTTGGATTCAATCGAGAAAACAGACGTTGTGACGAGTCTGAACCCGGTTTGGAACTCGGATTACTTCCTGTTCGACACCGACGAGAAGGAACTGTCTGAAGAATGGGTTCAGTTTCGGTAGTATTTCAAAAGCTGTGTTGGCCACCATTAGATTCGTATTTTAGAGTAATGGATCACGACACATATAGTGCGAACGATGCGATCGGCAGAGTTAATCTGGACTGCAATGTTCTGGTCGAACGAATGCGGGTCACGAAAACCGATAGTTGTGAGGAGACGATGATCATGAAGATATACGACACGCTTTATGGTAATTAAATAATTTCTCACAGCAGTTTACCTAGCCTGCACAAGCTTGAACAAATCTGCAGTGCAACTGCATTACAGGCCTGCGAACGTAATCGCGCAGGCCTGTAATAAAGTCGTCCTCTCTTGCAAAGGTCTGGGCAGCTCTTACACGAATTAACCAGTACAGGATGCGCGAATTTCCGGACAAGACCTATATCATTTTGAGGCTTATTCGTTAATACTTGTAGCTGTTTTTAAAAAATATTACGAAAGCTGCTCAGGCACGTAAAGGCTCGTTAATTTGTTGCTAAGCTGGAAGAATGATATTTTATTGATTCAGGAATTCGTGGTGAGCTGACATTCAAGGTGCGCATCCACTTGCTCATGCAGGCTGACTACAGCAATTACGTACAAATGTTTACGGGTATGTTACAAAATTAATATGATGAGTTCGATTTACATTCACAGGTTCAAAACTTCCTCAAGATTTGAAAGCTATCGAAATAGTGGGAATCATAGATAACATCTGCTGCGAGAAAGATCCGGATTTCGAATGGCTAGACAAGTAGGGAGTTATCGAATAGTTTCAAAGTTTCAAATTTCATAGAATTCGAACACCTCGAGCGACAAATGAAGCAAGACAAAATGCGATACGAGAAACGTTGCGAGAAGCTGCGATTGGTCTGGCTCACAAAGCTGACAAGCAGCAAGCGAATGTTATTATGGGGTAAGAAGAAACTAGCGTGCTTTTCGAGCAGAAAATAATTTGTAGATACAAAGAATACGTCGACATGGAAGGTGAAGGGTCGAATTTGATAACTGTCCGAGCTCTTGGCACAGCGTTTCGAGTAGTTCCAGCAAAACATTCAGTTTCGCCGTATGGAAAGCCTCAAAAACCAGTTCTGACTATTTCAAATCTGCCAAATGATCGGTTATTGAGAGTTGAATTGGAAACAACTTGTACAAAATTCCAGGATATCTGGCATCGGTTCGTGGGTGACAGCAAAAGCGGTGCAAGTGCTAGAGAATGTCGAAGAACCAGAAATGCTTAGGAAAAAGTGAGGAGATTGTGCTTGATATGAAAGCATATATGCTCTTTAGCTGGTGGAATACACTTCGATGCGAGCTTTATCAACAAGCGTTGTCTATCGGCTGCAACCTAGTCATTGGGTATGAGGAGCAGTTCGTTGTGCATCAAGGTGTTATCAAGACAAAGAGATATTCGCAAGACGAAAAATTTTAGGCGTTGCTGTCATCTCGGCATCTGGAACAGCAGTTGTTCTGGGAAAGGAAGAAGAAGGTTCATCAGCGAGTATCTCAACTCCAAGCGAACCTCCGAATTCGCGAGGCAGTCCAATGAATGCTCCGCCGAGTGAGAGTTTCGTTGTCAAGGAGAAGAAACCGATTTTCAAGGTAAAATTGTACTTGTTTCGCAAAGTAAATCCAACCTGAATTTCATAGACTAAAAACGGAACGTGACAATATACTTCATAAGATAAACATTCTCTCAAACTCTTTTTTACGTTTGAAGAACTTTCAGTTAGGCTAGAGAACTTGAAATATATACGAGCAATATTATTTAAGACACGATTTGAAAAGTAGATTTTCAGTTCCAATTCAACGAAGCACGAGACAAACGATCTGATTCAATACCAAAGCCGCTCTACTTTCGATGCTCTCAATTTCATGCACCTCCTGGATTGAGCAAATTTCCAGTGCCCGTCAAATGTAACCCATGCAGTTACTGCAAGTAAGATGCAGATGAACTATTTACATGAGAAAATTGAATTCAGATCTGGAGTAGTCCCAGAAATGATCCTATCCACAACATCATGTCCACCAAGTCAATATTACACCGGTCCGAGGAGCTTTATTCAAGTAAATGTAACGCGAAAACTTCAATCGAACACTGCAGACTTGGAAAACTTCGCTATTGACATTGGAAATGTATGGATTTCTTATCAACTCAGAAAAAGACTTAATTTCAGTCGATTCCATTTGCTGATCACGATCTGATAGGCAGTTTGTTATCAGAGGCAAAGACAATCAACCTGCATGCGAATGCTATTTTCGACCTGCGCTATGTCTTCTCCCTATCAGAGGATTGTCTCGTTGTCGTGGCAACTGGAATTCTTCTCCGCCTCTTATCCATACCAGTACACTTTCTTTATTTTGAACATTGCTACAATTTTCATCGGACTCATTCAGAAAGCGGATTTATCCTCGCCCATATCCAACGTTCTCTCATTCTCCTCGCTGCAGAGACACAACGATGCAAGAAGATTCTCCTGGGGCACAGTACGAGATGCGATGCGATTCAACAAGTCCTCTTCCATGGCGCCTAGCATCACTCTCAAAATTCTCAACCTCAAGTAATCCAATTAGAATCTCAAAGTTAATCAAGTACTAAATTTCAGACAACCTAGTCCATTAGGAGAAGATCCACTACGCAACAAGATCTCCTTGAATAGTATCGTAGAAAAGGTATGAAATGAAAAGGATTGTCTGGAAAAATGCATTTTAGGTTCGACGGAAACAGCAAAAAGAATATATTTCGCATGTCGTTTTTGAGCGTCACCTCAGCTTAACCATCGGAATTCACGAAGCACAACTTGCAGCTAATTCTGGAAATGTGAGTTGAAACCGAACATGCTCTCAAAAATAACATTATTTTTAGATAGCTGGAGTTCATTTATCCTCGTCACTCCATCCAGGATTTATCAACAAAGATATCGCTGATTCAAACTCGATTGTGCTTACTCGGTTCAGTGATGTCTTCGTCAGGTATGGAAAACTTGATGAAGCATTTTTTAGAAAATTGGTGAAACTTTAGAGAGGATCTGTCGAATTCAGTCAAAGATTCAACCTCCGTCGATGGCTTTGTGACAGCAGTTCTGGAGGAGAGGATTCAATCAGCCAAGTCGCTGTTAACCTTAGCCGGTTCGAACGCAGCAATCTCCTCAGTCAGAATAGGTTGTCCCCAATTCAACGTTTCCAAAGAACACGCTCACATCATTCTGCTGTTCAGCTTCGATCTCAATCAGATGCTTGTTACTTGAAGGTTTCATTGCTAACTTGTAGAATAGAAGCCTATCCAAGTTTAGCAAAAATTGAAGGTTTTCTTACTAAATTCTATAGTTACTGCTAAATCGATCCATATCGGCGATTTTGAAGAGATTAATGAACGAATCACCATTTCTTCATTTTCCACAATCTGAAGGATTATGTGAGATAGCGTATCATTTTCACTATCACTTTTCTTTTGTAGCAATTTTTTAAATCTAAAAATTATGTTAATAACGTCAAGGATAAATGTACATAGTTATTTGTTGTATCATTTAATATTTCTTTTATTTTCACTGACTTATCAGGCATTCATCTTGAATTTCTTAAAGCATAGCCATGACAGTGTATTGTATGCGCCATATTATTTATTCGTTTCTAGTCTATCTTTCAAACTTCTTACTATTTTAAGCTTTATTTACTCTGAAAAAGTTTTCTGCCATATTTACATAACTATTCGATAAGTTTGTGTAATTTATGAATAAATTTAACTTTCAAAATTCAAATAAAATAAACTTTAACCTATCGTCCTCATTTCTATCCATTTGAAAGCATCGAAGTGATCAAAATCATGACAGGGTCAAAAGTCAATTTTACAGTATTATTGCAATAATTTTCTCCTCAAGGTTTGCAAGCAAATTTTTGCAAAGATCGCCCAAATAAAAATACGAACGATCAGAAGTTAGGCAAAATAACACATTTTTCCTCGAGCGTTCGTCTCTTATCTAAACCTTCAATCCTTGTGGATCAGCGGTGATCTCGCATAGGAAAAGAAACCGTCAATGTTTATGCAGAAGATACACTCGGATAAAAGTGAAAGAGGTTTGCAGCCAGTTGATTTCCTTTTTTCGAATCGAATTTTTACGCTGACTATTCGGCCGAGTGGCTGTCCGACAGTCTGCAGCCTGCCGACGCTTATCTCGGAAATTCAGCCTGCGACGATCTGAGGGAAAATGAGAATAAAAAGGAGAAGTGACCAGAGAAAGGCTGGCGGCAGCTGGATGGAAAAGGAAAGAGGACCGGCAGAAGCCTCGGACAGATTTGCCTCGCCTTTCAAAATAACATTTTTCATCTTCACTCAACTGCCAGCCGAAGGATCTGCACGCCTCATTTATTTCAAATTCGAACATTGATTCATCGCTTAAAATACATTATTGCATTTTCGAGCTCTCAACATCTTCCTTAGAAATACATGTGTCGAAATTTTAAATTTCAGATGCTTTATAGACCTCTACTTGTATTATTACTGATAGTTGCATCAGTTGGAGGTAGAATAGTTTTTCGAACAAACTGTATTCAATTAAACGAATAAAAGCTTTCAGCGAGAAGAATCGACGGCGAAGTACTTAAATTAATGGAGTATGAAGAAAATGAGCCAACTAACGATGAAGGTTACATTCAGAAGCTGGAAGAACTTCTTGAATTACCATCAGTATTTTAGAAATACGTTTCTGTTCATTTAAAAATGTTAACTTTTCAGAACGAAACCAATCAGAAGAGATTAGAAGAATTCATTTTCCCAAGTTCAACTACCAAAATTCCCAAATCTTCATTTCCAGGTTTTTCAGAGGTGAGATAATTCATGGAATATTTCTAAAAAATGAATTATAGGCGATTCCCCAAGTATCATCGCCAATTTTACGCCATCGGCAGACTCAAGGCCAACAAAGCGCTCCTCAGTACTTGCAAGTTGTAAGATAATTTCCGCAAAAAGCATAATTATAACTAGGCCTCCAACACACATTTTCCACGTCATCAATTTCGGGGTAGAAATATATGCGAATAGGTCTTAGTGTAACTTGGATGATGAGGTCATAAAAAAAATCTTTCGGACCCATTTTTACTTAAAAATTGGGTGAAAACTAACTCGATATGTGAACATGCACTTTGCCTTTTTAAATTTACGTACATTATTTTGGCTGTTCGAATTATTCGAATTTCACTCTTCATTACTCCCTAGCTTATTTGAAGTACAACTCTGATTTGCTTGAATCGGCTTTTACTTGTGCATATCTGTACACGACAAAAATATGGGTTTATTTTTGTGATCTATTTGGATTTTGCTAAGTCTGCCACCGATTTCACTGCGACATTTTCGCGCATTTCCACTTTCTGGCGAGAGAATTGCAGAAAACAGTAAATTCACTAACATTTTGTCGAATCTAAGTGTCCAGTGAGCAAAAAATAGCATACATAGTGTTTCCAAGTCCTAATTATAGTCCCAGTTTATTGCAGGGTTTCAAAATTCAACGATCTCTAGCTTCGTTTATGCTTGACCCTCCACAGAGAACAACAAGACGGAGACATCGAATAGCTGTAAAATTTACATAGCTAAAAATATCACAAAAATTGCTTTCAGCAGTCCACTTCACGACCTGGACTATTCACAAACCAAGGGCAGCCATCGAAGTTCATTCAGGCAAATATCAACCGATCATGAATTCAAAGAAACACAATTCCAGACAAATCTGGATCGTCCACTGCGTCCCTTCATGCCTCACCTCCCAAAATCGCCCCTTCCAATTGCAACAACTGCAACCTCAACCAGTCGATCGCATCGCCAACACATTGCCAGTGCCAATCGGCCAAAATTCGTGGTAGCGCTGCAGCTCCCAGAAAGTCGTGTCGAAACGCTGTCAGACAGAGTGGAAATTATCAGTGTAATTCATTGGCATAAAATATTGAAAAAGAAATTAAAGATATTTCAGAACATTCCACGATCTTCGAAATATGTCAGTTCCAGGAGTCAGTCGCGCAAACTCACTCAACTACAATCTGACTTCCACAGCACCTCCCACAAACCATTTCCTACTTTGGCAACAATCGACTATACTCCTACGACAACATCAAGACCAATGACGATTATCCCAACAATACCTAATTTGCTCTGGAACACAACAATTAGAGCATCAACCCTTGCGACGGTGAATACAACTGCAACTTATAATAATACCAGAACAACTGAATTCATTACGAGGAAAATCTTCAACCAAAAATTTTCACAGAAATCGAGCCTTCTGAAAACAAGCACGCCAACTACTACTACTACTGCTACTACTGTTTCGACAAACACAACGCAAACTACCCAAACCATTCCTACTTCAACTTCGACTTTGACTTCTACTTCAACAAGATATTTTTCTACCATGCCTACTCTACCCAATCTATTCATGAGAGTGACGTCAAAATCACCTCCGATCATATTCGTAAATACAACGCATTTCGCTAGAAACGCTCGAACTGCTAATAGCACTGCGAAGATTTTGAAGCCTCACAAGAAATTCCGTAAAATCCGAAAGACAACACCATATTCAATTGCCCAAACTACGACCACAATTGCCTCTACGTCTACTTCCACAGCAACGCAAAGCCCGACGACGACGACGACAGTACTCATTTGAATTTTTGAAGATTTCAGGAATATTTCTTTCAGACTACATTTGATAATCGGACAGTCGGACAATACGCTTATGGAAGACGAGGCGCACGTCGTCAGAATTACAAATTCCCATTGAAAAACTGCTTCTACAACAAAGCTGGTAAAAATTTTCTTTGTCTGAAAGAAAGAACAGCAGAATTTCAGGATACGTCTGTTGCAATAAAGAACTCGATAATTTATTGAACGAAGAATATGAGAAGCTAAAATCAAGCTCTAACTTCCACAGCTGCAGCATACAGAAGATGGCCAATATTATGCAGGTTCAGAGCTTTCCTATTTCTGGATAGTTAGTTATCTGAGTTGGGCTAGAAGGATTGGCATTAATTTCTGAAGGAACTAAAAATTTAACTTTGCATGAATAAGATAAAATTTGTTTGGAAAATTCAAAAATGATCTTAATTCGCCATTGGAAGATCAAATGCAAGAATAATTTATTATCGCAAAAAGTTTAATGCACAGGTCCCATACAATTTCCTCAATCCTTTCTTCCAGAACCTCATAACGGCATTTGTTTCCTATATAGGAGGCAATCGGAGATTCGGGAATTTGGTGCATCCAGGCACATTTTCCTTCAGTTTAAAAATCATCATTAGCTCTTATCATCAAAAATTTAGGCAGCAGCCGAGAAAAAGTTCGGAACGTCATTCGAATCGATAGCTTCTTACGAAGACTTTGCCCATAGCGTCCATTTCAAAGAAGATCTCGCTTGCAAAACTGAAATCGATGAACGGTGAGTGGCGTTAAATTAATGAAATTTTTCCGAAATTTATGAGAGAAAAGTGAATGAATGTATGAATCCGGGATAATCCTGAGATAGAATCTAGCAAAGTGTATCGAAAAAAACTGGGAATGAAAAATCCATTTCTCTACGTAAAATTATACTTTCAGATATATTTTACTCTACGCAACAGCATATTCGGTAACAGAAGAAATTCTTCGACCCATGGTCATTGAGCCAGTTCGGCGAAACTTCCGAAGTCTAAGACGAAATGCGAGAGGATCCGACCGAACTCATAAACCACACCGAGCTTCCAACATTGCACGATTTCTCAACTAATGTGGTCGTGTTTTCCTAATTGGTTTAGTTTCATAACAACTTGTCGTATATCTGTTAATGACGAAAACATGAATCAAGGATTTCGTTAAACAAGTGCAAAAATGAAATATTCGCTACTAAAGTTTCACGAAATTCTGATCTAAATAATACGGGTTATTTTCTCTTAAACAGTTTAGGGATATTTATTCTTGTTTACAATACGCCAAGCGTAAATAAATTGTTCATGAACTTTCGCCGACTAATCCATATTGAAGGAAGAAAAATGCCAACACATTTTGCATCATCCAGCGAAAAGAAAAATCGAGTTGATGATGCAAATGCGCGATAAAATCTATCCCAAGCAATTCACAACTTTTATTTTGACGAATGAAAAATCCGAGTGAGAGAATGAGAATTCATGACCCTGGAAGATCTGTCATAAAAATTTGATGATATCTAGCAAAAATTTTAAAGAAATCGACTGATGTAAAAAAGCTTTAGACTGCAAGTACAATGTTACAAGTTTGAATACATTATTATCGCAGCTAGGAAAAGATGAGGGAAAATCGAGTTTAGTAACAATACACTCACATTTGATTATTACAAAAAAAAACTCTCAGTTAAAATAACCGTCCTTTTCATCTCTTTGAAAATGTAGTGGTTGCGAATATTGAATATTTTTATAGAGTGATAGTTAAAAGCAGGACTTTGCGCTGTTTGTAGAAAATTGGAACCGAACCGGAAAGAGCCGTTGGAATCCTTGACCCGAGCCGAGAATTACTATTGAAAATCGTGAATCTAGCCGAACCGACTAAAAAATTTGAAAAAGTCAAACCGAACAGAACCGCGTAAAGCACTGGTCAAAAGACTGGAATAATTATGACTATGATGTAGCCTAGTAAATTTATTCATTGTGGACAACGTTTAATGAAATTTTGCACATATATTCGTCTACTGAACTGTAAATTTAGTCGAGTTTCACTCAAATAATTTTTTCGATAATTGTGCATATCAGAATGCATCCGTTTATCAAAATTGTTCCTAACTTTTGATCGCATTTTATCTTGAATTGAAATTCTCGATATTTTAAAGCTCGAGAATTTCAAGATTAAGTATAATTAGATCATCACCTAAATTTAGTTATAAAAAAGAAGCTGACTTTTGTTAGAAAAATTGCTATATTTTAGTTCATAATTATGAAGAAATCTACCATGTAATTTCCAAGTTTTGACATTTAGGCTTCAAATTCAGAGTGAATTGAATGTCGGCAATTGAAGGGATGAAAAATTCATCATTGTTCATCTCGAATGATTGTTGAAGTCTGCAAAAAAGTCGTCTATTTTTATCGTGAATACGTTGATGCAGGTATATTTGGTGTTGCTTATCCGAAATATGAATTTAGATCTTTTGAAACAAATGTTTATAGTTAGCCAATTTTTAAATCAAATTTCTTTGATATATTTTCAAGTTACTCTATGAAAAATCAACAGACAGTACGAATTTCTTGTGGCTCAGTTGTAAAGACAAATTTGTTTTCTTCTGACTCCACACTCGAAATTGGCGGGGCATTCGAGGCATTGAAATCAAAATCGAATCAAAGTTCGCATTACACGTGTAATCATATTAGACGAACTGACCGGGCTGTTCAAGCGTCAAAAATCGAGCTCACTTTACTAAATTTTTCCTGCGACTATTATGCATTGAAAAATATCTCTTCTAAGTTGTAGATTATGTTGGTCTTCTTCATTCATGAAGTGCTCGAAAACTGCGAATTATTCTTATCAAGCATAAATCCATCGTAATTTCTCTAGCCTTTCATTCAGATAATAAATCAAGTAAATTTGGAAGTGCGCATAAATTGAAAAATCTCGCGATTAATTTCCAACGTAAACTATCACTACTGAATTGCCTGGGAGTGAATGAGAAGACTAAGCAGCAGAAGCGCATAGCAGATGAACAGATGTTCGGTGGAATTTGGAGCTTCAAAGACTTCTCCCCAACTCCTCGAGTCATGCAGCTGTTTTCTGTCCCTTTCCCTATCTGCACATTCCTCCAATTGGGCCATAAACGATTTACTTTCACTGCAAATTTAATTCATTGTAGTTCTTCAGTCCTCATTTCTCGTTTCTTATTTGCCTGCCCTTTCGACATGACATTCGTCAAGTTTTGATGTTCCCCAAAAATTTCTGAAAAAATCAGATTTCATAATTCTTGAACATCAAAAGTGATTTGAATCGGGATTCTCCAAATTTCAAGCATCTTTGCTTGTTTTGCGAAACCCAGCCATCAACTTTGGATCCCTTCCTCTACATTCTCCTTTCCCATTTCAACGGGCCAATTACATCCCAGGGGACGTTAACTTGCTGCTAACTTCTGAATGCCCAAGACAAGGCACAATGTCTGAATGACTATTGTTTGTTGGAAGTAGAGCCGCTTAACTCGCTAATTCACATCTTTAGAAACTTTGAACATTTCTGGTATATATGAAATCGAATAGATCATCTAATAATCAGACGGCTACAGTTTCTTGTTTATCGATGACATCATCGCTTATACGAATCTTTTCGAGGCTGATACCTCAAAATTCCTTTTTTCTCGAAATTCGCGTTTTGGTTCCGAAATTTTTCCTCCGTGCGCAGCACAATCTGCCACCATTTGAATGGTCATTTCATATTCATTGGAATGGACGGCGAAAATCTCGTGAATGAAAATGTGAGTGAAATTCAAATCGAGTGCAGAAATAAAAATGAACGTTAGATACGAGATGTTAGACGGCAGCTGAATATTAGTTTTTTACTACTTTTATCAATGATCGTTTAATTTTCTAGATTCTCTTTGCAACCTCTGAATTTTTCATGTGCTTCATTTTCTTTCATCTTTCACAATCGGAACAGCGCAATCTTCATTCGACCTGCCCAATTTCTCAATTTTTCTCCGAATTTCACGCAAAATATTCTGGATAAGTGTCAGGTCCCCGCACCTATTTTACACCCGCATAATCTAATGTGCAACCGATTTTTGAGCCATTCATCCATTTTCTTATTGCCATATGGGGCATTTAGATAGGAAATTTCAGTCTCAAAAATCTAGTATCCAATATCACAATTTTCAAACTTTATAATTTCAAAGGTAACTCTTACGTAAACTTTCCGGGAATTGCGAATTTATGAAAATTTGTTCATTTTTATCGCAAAATATTAGAATGTTGATTCATTTTATTGTTCATCTCATCCTCACTTCGGATTAAGCCCATGGATGATATGCTGACAAAGTTAGTCGAGATTTGAATGAGTCCATTATGTGTTCAATCTCTTTGATCCCAGAATGAAATGCTATTTTGCGATCTTTATTCTAAGGAAGAATTGCAAAGTTTCCAATTCCTTCCTTCGCCCACCTATCTATATCTGATAACCGAAAATTCGGTTACATGTTCAAATTGCGCATTCTGCATTTCAAAATGCGAGATACTTCTCGATTTCCACGTTTTCAATTTTCTATATTTCATGCAATTTTTATACGCTGAATTACCTATATCGGGTTTCCTCTGTACCTCCCTTCCTTCCTTCCTCTTTTTTCCTTCTTCACCCCTCGCCGACTCTTCCACATTTTGCATTGTCATTCGAAGCCTTCAAACCTTTTTCCCTCTTTCATTTGCCTCCGTTTTGGTGCGCAATTTCTTTTTTTCTCAACATAATTCTACCTATTTCTTGCATATCCAGGCTTAAAGGTTTTGCAAAAAGGATCAGCTCGAAAATTGGCTCATCCGTGTTCCAACGATCATGAAAGAACTCTTTTGCCAAAACTTTTATTCTCGTAAAATTGCACGAATGAAAATTTCTATCAGGGAAATTATTATCGAAAAAGTAAGCAGTTTTTTCCAATTCTGTACGATTCAACATCCTCATCAATTAGCCACGATAACAGTTTTGTTTGTCATAAGATAAACTGTACATCTACCATTATGATCATTGAAACATATTCCGATATTTACAATTGACTGCAAATTTTAACTAATTTGAGTCCGTTGGTCACTACATTCTCGTTCAGAAATGAAATTCTTTTGCAAACAATTTGATCATTCACGAAAGCGTACAGAAATCGTGCTGGTTTTTGCTTAGCTGAGCTGCTAAATTCTCGTTTGAGTGTAAATTCTGCTATTTCTACTCGAAAATGTGCGACTTTCTCATCACATCCGCTGCATTTCTCCTTCGAATATCCATCCAAATATTTATTCGACGATAAAAAATGCGACCGACTCGAATTTCGTCTCCTCGATCTGCTTCCGTTTCAACGCTTCATTTCCATGCTTGCCGTCCGTCGCATTGTTTCACAAATTTAGCGCGTGTTTTTATGAATTCGATACGCATATTTGATGTGTGAATTTGCTCATCACATGATTCACATATATTCGAAGACTTTTTTTAGAAATCGACACTAAAATATTGTAGTTTATATCTCGGGAACATACACGAAGATTATTTTCAGTATATCATTCTTGGGATTCCTGATCTAGAGCATGACAGTAGACATAATTTCTGACTTCTGAACAAATATAGAGAGAAATGATATTCCGGGGATACTGACAAAGGTTACGAGCATCGAAACTTGATAATTGATGAGGGTAAGTAAATAAACTCTGTTCAAAAGTTTCGGAAAGTTCTGCTCATTCGAATCATTCTGATATCAATCTATCATGACCAGTTTGATTCCTATGCCATAATCTTAAGTTTACGATTTAGACTTTATGAGGTTCTTGTCAGAAGATATACCCTAATTCTGAATATTGTTGAAATCAAATCCAATTTTCGACTGGGAAATTTCTAATTTTATCAAGCACTAAATTTGAACCGAGATCTGCTGATTTACCCGCTCCCTATGCTTCGAAAATCACAATCGCCGTCCACTTTTTTGTTATTTCGAGTTTCACGATTTCGAAAAGCGCTTTTCACTCCTTTCCAAATAAAACAATGTGTATTCAGCAATTACAGGGCTGCCTTTTTGTTTCAGCCAATTCGGCAAATATCCCCTTTGCTTGCTTCTCACCCTGCTTCAGCTTGCCTTTTCGCGGTTCACTTCCGGTGTTGTGTTCCTTTCCGAGGCGTGTGCCTTCTGCTCCAAACACAGCAACACAAATGCAGTCGGATGAAATTCTGTGAATTTTTGAGTGTCGTAACAAAAACACTCATTTTTATGTCGAGACATTTAAAGGAGAACGAGGTCGTCGGATTCTGCTTCATTTCAATTTTATCCATCAAAACTTTCAAAACTATAATTTGAGCTTGAAAATTTTCCTTGACCAAGAATAGAACTGAACTAAATATCAATCAGTTCTTTCCCGTGTTAATTTCGAAATCAAACTGAGTTTCGATATTTCTGCTTATTATCATTTTACATGTACTACCTATAGAGGTTACAAAATTTCGTCTTTAGAGAATGTTTGACGATTTCTCCTTGGTACGATAGAAAACTTGATTTCTGATTGCTTTTGAACTTTCGCAATTTCGATTTCGTTAAGTCGGATATCTAATCACCATTCGTACACTCTGAACGCTCTTTTTTCAAGCATTTTTCACGGCGAACTAAATTTTATTCGAATGAAATGTGAATACTAATTTCAACACATTCCTTTCCACTCTTTGTTCTTCAATTAGCAGTATTGAAAAAGGCCATCCAAACTACAATGAAACAACGTTTACTTTGATGTGAGAAGCGGAAGTTGTGGCTCGAATAAATGAGCTTTCAACCATCTGTTCTTGATCATCAAAGAGTCAAATCGTTCGAGTTATGACTATCAGAGCGATACGAATTGTCTCTCCAACTTTTCATACTCTCTTTAGTCCGATCTTATCTGAATTTACTTCTAATCGCATTTTTAATATCGTATTGAAAATATCGAAAATAATTTTTCACTATATGATACCGTTTCTACTTCGAGCGTATCATTTCCAAATCCATTCAATCTGGACTACAGATAGATTTTACCTTGGGAAACGGTCATCATTTGTAAAAATGTTCAAATATTTTTATTAATAAATAGATAGAAAAATGAATGAATTAAATAAATGGTGCTAATGGTCAGCATATGAACTCTACAGAAGGACTTCTAGGCTGTAAAGGGAAAAATCATTATTTTTCATTTGTAAATTTTTAGTACGTCCATGGCTCCGACATTAAAAATGTTTCTCTAAATTTCTATTTGCATTTTTTTTTCAAATTTCGATATTAAATGTGCGTTATTTCTAAAGATAAACTTGAATTTTTGAACTGAAGCGATTCGCATGTGACATTTTTAATCGGTCTGGTCTTTCTTCACGTATTTTTTAATTTGAATTCATCAAATATGGTAGGCATTCACACGGTAGAAAGAGAGAACTACGATATTCATAGATTCTATACGCATTTGTATTCAATTTTCTGATGAGTTTTTAGAAAATTGAATTTGTCACTGAATTTAATGAATTAGCGAAAGTGATTTTTCGTTAGTTTTTAATTTACTATACAATTTTTTACTCATTCATTTGTAACTATTCTTCAAATCTCAACTTTAATTGCAAAATTTCACCTGAGATATCGGGAAATACATTTTGAAAGATTTTTCTCACATAAATGTTTCAATTTTATGTCAAGCATTCGTGGTGAAAATGTTTCGTGCAATTCGAGGTAATTACGACTTTGCTGCATTTTTAGATACGCAATCCCTCTATCATATGCGCGTTCACGAACCAATAGCATTGTGAGTCTTGATTCTCATTTAATTATAACCGTGCAAAAATAGCACATTCTCTGAACACTGATACCTGAAACTTGGAATTTTCAACGCAAATGCGAACATTTCCTGGGGGCAATTTGGTTTTTTCTTTTATATTTAAAGCAGGAAACTTTTATGCTTTTTCTTCATTCTTTGTGGATAGATTGAGATTTACATGCTCTCTGAATCAGTCTCTGCCTCGTGTCTGTCTGTGCTCTCTCCAAATAGCCTATTCTCTCGTCCCTCTGGAACACTTCAAAGACTCTCTAAGCAAATGCAACGCAGCCAGCCGCCACCTGCAAAGAGCGCACTGCCCCAATCCGAATTTTGCACACGACAATGACGAATGAAAGAATTCAAGAATACAAAATTTCGTGAACAACTCTCTCAACAACTTTTACAACCAAATGGGGGCGTCATCAATGTTTTCGAGTTTTGAGGCCAGAACATACATTTCAAAGGCTGTCGTCTAAAAACTCAACTGAGCATTGTAAAGCAATTGTTGAAACTAATACAATTAGTTTTATGCCACTAGACAGACTAGACTCGTTTCAATTTTCATTTTCTAACTTGTAACTTCACTTCTTACCCATTTTAAGAAAGTCACCAATGCACAATTGGCTGGTTTGAAAGAGCTTATTTGTCTCAATTTATTCTTTTTGTACAATTGTTGATATCTTATTTTAGTTTTTTCTTCATCGAATGTCTACCCTCTGAATCTCGACCTCATTCGTGTCGTGTAAATTTCATTGTCTTTTGACGTATCTCTTCAATATCACTG
This sequence comes from Diploscapter pachys, assembly GCA_002287525.1. NCBI lineage: Eukaryota > Metazoa > Nematoda > Chromadorea > Rhabditida > Rhabditidae > Diploscapter > Diploscapter pachys. The sequence goes on along the minus strand of LIAE01006519.1, from coordinate 39,665 downwards.
AAAGCCAAGTTGTCATATTCAATTTGGCATTTTCGATCAATCCAGCTATTTTTTCGTGTACTTCTTCAGCCAATTCGCGAAAAATCCTTATTTTCCTAATTGTACGAGTCTTGCCTGCGGTACGAAATGCTACTTATATTTTCATTGTCTTCCTGCGAAGCTCCTGAAAGATTCGAGATTTCTTAGAAATTCCTCTTTCTATTCATTCAATTCATTATCACTTCAGAAATTGCATAATGCAGTTTTTTTTTTTTAAATATTTTTTTATCTGTAGCTAATGTTGTATTACTCGTTGAATTCGATTTTAGCCTTGCATTGATAATCTAGACTCAATTTTAGGCAAGATAAAAATATCCCGATGTTGGTTTGACTTGCGAAGCTATAGAAATTGCTCTATTTTCATTAGTAAACTTTTCACGTTCAATTCTAACGATGCGAAAAGTAGCATAGCGAGAATTTGGCTTCGAACACTTTGAATATCCAATTTCAACTTCTAACCATTTCTGGAAAGGAAATGCCTCGTTCACATTCGACTTGTTTTATCGTAAACGTTTCGATGCTTTCACGCAGCAATGCTGCCAACCTCCGATCATCATTTCTCGTAGAGTTGGAGTCGTTGAATCCACGTTGCCTTCTTCCTTCCTTCACCTCAGTCCTCGTCTCATCTTCCCTCTGCCATTCGATGTATCCAAGCCTGACTAATCCAATCCAATAGTTCTACCCGGTTCAATTTCGAGTTTCGCATCCCATTTTCCTTATCCCATTTCCCATTTCCTCAGCCAATCCACTTTCCACTTTCCTGGCCTTTCTTATTTCATTTCTATCGCTTCTTTCGTTTCAAGTTCCCTTCGAAGCTGTTTCGAAAGAATTTCTATAGAAAATATTGAGATGTGAAATATCCTCTGGCCCGTTCTGCATCAGGCATTTTCTCATCTGTGCATTGGGGAAGGGATTCTCATCTGAGGTATCGCAGCCAAGAATTCTTCTTCCTTCTCCCGCAGTTTCTGCTTTGACCAACTGCAAAAAGTAACCCTTTCTGTGACTTGAGCCTCGGATTCCTCGAATATTCTCATTCTTCTCGACTGCAGACTGGGGAGGCATTCTTCTCATTTCAATCGACTGCAGCATAAACTTCTTCTTTTGAGATTTCTTCGTCAATTTCTGAGGTTCTTTCCTTCTTCCCTTGCTGAAGGCAGGCATGAGAGTCCATCGTCACGTAAATCCGCTCTTCTTTTATCCCCTTCCCCTGGCCTACATCTCAACTCCTTCATTCCCTCTTCTTCTGTCTTCTTTTTCCTTCATTCTCCGCTCCTTTCAAATTTGATCTGCTTCTATCACAGCACACAAACGTCTTACTTTACTTCGTTTCGTACAAGGCCAATTTCAGCTCAGACATTTTCTATGTTTCTTATTTTGTGCCAGAATAGGTAAATTGGATCAGAACTGCGCGTCTTTCAAATGCACCTAAAATGTTCCAATTTCACTGATCGCTTCCCAATATCATCTCAATGCACTTTTAGTAGCAGGTGAGAAAGTTTTGAAAGGTGCATTTTAATTTGTGCGCAGAATGATGTTCCATCCATGTGTTTCCTCAAATAACCATGATTAGAGAGAGTATGAACTCATTTGCATAGCAGAGGAACGAGGGAAAACTCCGCTTTTGGCAGCGTTCTTGAACAGCTCTAATCTTATGGGCTTTTTTTTCTGTAAATTGTTTCATATTCATCTTGAAAGTTCCATTTGAATCTTTTCTACCAGAAGAGGCTTTGATTATTTTTGGACTTACTGAGGCCGAGTTTTATAACAAAAAAACAATTAGTCTTCTCTATTCCAATTTTTTGTAAGTTACAATTAACAGTTTAGGGTTTTTTTTAATTTTCGAATTTATCTTTATGAAAATTCTTAGTATTTGCATTCCAAGACTGAAAACGTTCCTATAAAGTTAATATGAGCACAGAAAGAAAATAGTGCGAATAAAATGAAATATGAAAGAAACTGATTGTGATTCAATTAGCAATTAGTTTATTAGACGAATGCCAGCTGCTACACGACTCTGCTGCTGTCTCTGTGAGTAGCCAGAGTCAGAAGGGATAAGGAAAATGAAAAGAAACAGCCTCTGAATGGGAAAGAACATCTCCATTTCTGCATATTGGCTGGCTACCAAAGTCCTCGAAAGGCCTCCTCATTACCCTCTTCCGCTCTTTTCATCTTTTCGATATAATTTGTACTCGTTCGAAAAAATGAAAATGTCAACTTTGAAACTTTCTTTTTTTCAAAAATCTCAGTTTCAGGATCTTCGATTTGAATGAATGCGTTGGTTATGAGATGGAATAGATCAGACTCCCCTATTCAACTAGTCCAAGTTCACTGATTCAATGGCTGAGAATTCGACGACTACAGCGAGAGTCACATGGGTCGACACAGCCATTTTCGTGGGCCTCGAGACTTTGGGAGCCTGCGCGATCGTGGGCAACATCTGCCTCATCATTGTCCTCACGCGATTCAAGTATCTCGTCAGACCCAGGTAGGCAATTGAATTTTCAAAAAAGCATAGTGAAACGCAAGTTTTCAAATACTCTATGATATTTGACATGACTCATTTTACGGACTTTTGTTAATAATTTGAAAAAAACGGGATTTTTTTGTTTAGATATTGCATTCAGTGTTCAGAATATCGAACAGACTAGCTCTTACGAAAATCTTCGGAACTGTCTGCGTTCGATTTAGCTGATGTTTTACCAGAGAGATATTTCAGTTTGTAGATGACGGATCTGAGTTTTAAAAATGCAATGGTGAATTCACTAGCCTTAAAAACTCCTAAAATCGCTTTATGTAATATAAAGAATGTATTCTGATCTAAAATCCTATTTGTACGCAATTTCTCAGTATATGAGTTTTCGGAATTTCCAAGATCAGGGAGGTCGTCATTGCATTTATCGACTTCAGACTGATGATTAGCGCTACTAAATACCCTCATGATGAAAAAATACAAATAGTAGATGCGGACACTTCTGAAAATTTTCTTGTCAGTCAAAATCATTCACATTTTCATTTTTTCTCTACTCCATATTTTTTAAAAATTTTCACTGCTTATTTGTTATTTTCCGATCAATTATGAATTTAGCGCATTTTGTGCCTGAATTTCCGAATAATTCTGAACGCATTATTAACGGTGTAGTTTGGAGATTTTTCCGAGTTTTGTGCGGCATTTTCTACTTCCGCTCGCATATTTCTGCCTCTTGATTTTTAGCTCTCGAACACTTGTTGGGCAAAGAGGTCTGCAAGCAGAAATTCATATCAATTTGATATGACAAAAGGGGGATCGGAACGAGAAAAATGACTTGAGCAAAATAGAAGAAAACGGGCTAAAATGGGCTTGAGGATAGGGAAGAGGAGCGATGAGTTGAGAGCTGTTAGCTGTTGCCCCCGGGGAGATGTTCTTTTCTTCTATTTTCTTGTCTTGTCTTGTCTTTGCCTAAAACGAATGAATCCCAAGAAATCCGCTGCAGAAGTATGTTAGCATACACAAGTAGTCATTTTCGAAGAAAGAATCTCCGCAAAAATGGAACTACAAAAAACATAATTGCTGTATCAGTTCCAATAACTGGTTGTAGGGAGACGAACAGGGATAATTACAAGGAAGTAGAAAGAAGATTCTTCACCTAGGTAGCTTATTTTCAAAATTCTCGATATGAAAATTTTAGTTTTTCAATTCATCTCAATTTTGTGATTTTTGCAATAATCTGTAGAGAAAAATTAATCTGCTCATTGCGCGAGTTCATACAATGCTTTGAATAATGGCTTGAAAGGGTTTCAACGACTTTAAAAATATAAGTTGTGCTTACGTAGGATTACAATAGACTAAAATAAAGTATCATTACGTACGTTCGTACATCAGTCTTCAAAATCTATTTAACATTAAATTTACAAAATTACTGAATTCACTCATTTTGAAAAAATCGCCAAATTTAGATCATTTTTGGCGTAAGCGAGTTAAGGAAACATGTCAAAAACGCTATTCATGTTTAATTAATTTGTAAATTGTTAGATTTCTGAAATCAATCTTCTGTTTTTTTTCTAATTTGATCTGCGTTCAGAATTGTTTGTCAAGTTAAAGTTAAGGATAATCGAATTCAACGAGCCATTTAGCTTTATTATTAGCGCGAGTTATCACATAAACAACGATATATTTCTTCTTCCAAGTTTGATTTCGATGATCTATGTACTTTCACAATGATTGAAATTCTGCAACTGCAATTACTCGTCCGAATCTAGTCTTCTCACAATTCTCCTTTCCTTTCTTCCCTTCTTCACTCGAGCTATTCTCTTCTCTTGAAAATGTGAATAATTCGATTTCTTTGTGACAAGTATCTCATTCTAAAATTTGATTTTTGGAATAAAACGCCGTCAGCCGGAAGTCGAAAAATTGACGAAGAAAATGGAAAAGTCAAATGAAACCTGGAGAATTGAGAAGAAGAAAAAGAGCGAGGGAAATCAATATAGGAGGAAATTCCGAGCCGAAATCAGACAGCAGACAAAGACATTTATAGTCCGACACACTCGCTAATCACGACGGACATAAAGCCTGGGCTAACGATATCGAATTACTACAAGGAATCCTCGACTTGCTCTATGAAAAACTATTTGGCTTTGCATAAAATCCAAAAATGGGGATCGAAAATTATCCATTTTTCTAACTTTTTTTTCTTTATCGGAAAATATCCTGGAGAGGAAATCGAGATATGTCAAAAATCGGATCTGCATGGGGATAGAGGTCAAAATATGTATTTCAAAGGTTGCACAAAAGTTTAGCTGTCATAATTCAACCCCATAATTGCATTCTTTCTCAGAAGCTGCAGAGAGCATATAGAAAGCTAAAATGGTATTGATACAATTTAAATATTTCTAATAGGAGCATACTTGTTTCAAAAATGAACAAATGAAGAAAAGAAAGATCAAAGGCGGCAATTTGATCCCTTGCAATTTCAGCTTTATTCTGATGCTCAACTTGGCGATGGCTGATGTGCTTCATGGCCTAGTCACTACGACCTATTTCTATCCTCCGATTGTCTTCAAGCGGACTCATATTCCTGAAATGGGAATTCGCATATACAACGTCGTCGATTGGACTGCCTGGGCGATCACTTTAACGTAAGCACTTCATCAAATATCAACAACAACAATAATCTAAATGGATGAGGATCAGACTTGTGAAATATAATCATTTTGAGGATAAAGAAATCACGCATAATCAGTCCATCTAATTTAACAGAAGAAGATTGATAAAAATTCACTACGTCCAGTAGGACTGATAAAACTCGAACTCGCTAGAGTCCGAGTCAGAGTTCGCATCGGAAAAAATTATAAATTGAAGTTAGGTTCGAGATAAAAAAAAACTAACTTTCACAACTACTTTACCCGTTTACACTTCATTCAATGATTGAAAATGAATCATTTTAGGCACATGTCCGCAATTTGCCTTGATCGACTCATCGCAATAATTCTCTACGGTCGCTATAATCAAATAGTCACTTTGATACGGGTACGACGATACAGGTATGAGTGTGAAGAGAAAAATCGCTAAAGTCGAGATAATAATTTCAGTCTGGCTTGTTGGATGATCTTTCTAGTCGTCAATGGCTCTTTCTACGTGATGCGGTTCTGTTGCATGATTCGACCTTTAAAAACCATGAACTTTTACAGTTTTGGATATGCTGAACACAGTAAGTTCTTTCAAAAAATGGCAAAGTTGATAATAATTTTAAAAATTGTACTTTAGATGTGCCTGTCAATGCCTACGTTCTCACATACACCCCAATAGAGATATTAACGATCACAATCCTGACAGTCAGCAATCCAATCACACTCATCCAGCTGTATCGACGACACAAAAGGAAAATCGCCTTGAGACAGTAAGTCAGACCTATTATTATTGCGATATTGTGGCCGATAAATCAGGGAACGTTCGTATGATTTGAGCAGGAAACGAAACATGTCCATTTTGGATTCCCAAGCAAATTGTGATGCAATAGGTCGAGTCATACGAAATCAAGCATTCAATTTCTTCTCAATTTGATAAATTATTAAATTTTCAAAATCGCAACATCATTTTTCTCACTTACACCTACACTAAAACCTATCAATGAGTTATACTTGTCATGAATCCCAACATTATATTGTTCGATATCACCATTTTAGTATCTTCTAGCAATGAAAATGCTACATCCCTTAGCTAATAGAGTTAGAATTCAAGCAACAATTTTTACCCTCATATTAATTGCATATCTCCTTCCCTCTCAAATTGTGTTATTTAGTTACGAAATTACCCTAAATCAATTATCAATTATAGATATTATCCTGGCTTGCTGTATTGCAATTTATACAATGAGTACGTATGTAATGATGATGAATGGTATTAAAAGCTTGCATTTGCATGGTCACGCTTTATTATATTTGAGTATTCTTGTTCCGGATTGAAGTGACGAATCTAATTGGTAGAATGAGCTTTAGTCTATTTTTACAGATCGGTATCATAAAGTCAAAGATGATATTTATGCCATTCATATTCAACCGCTCATTCATATCCATGAGCAGTGTTTTCGGGTAAAGTTCATGAGTGAGCATTCTCCAGGGATCTGTCACTTCAATCATTCGCTAAGGATTCTTCGTCGAATGTCAATAATTCTGGCTTCGAACCAAGAAATAATTCAGCAATACGGAGCATCCAATCATTTTTATTGTAATGATATGCTTGATTAAGTTGGATAAAATCTGCATGAATCAACTGACATGCTGATATTGCATCATTATGACTTGATGAGGATCTACCCATTTCAGCACTGCTAATTTGGATATTTTATCCAATTTTGGAATGGAGATGATACTGATCAAGGAGATATAGATAGAATTCTCCGACAAACCTATCATAACAAATCACCAAAATCGATTGTCTTCAATAATGATGCAGTATCAAACCTGCTTGACAATACTCATGGAGTGCTTTCTGCAAACTAAAGCTATGCTAAAATATTTACTATTTCGTTCCTTCTTCTCCAATTTTCACTTGCAAAGCATTATCGCGTTCACCATTTAATTTTTCACTTTTATTAAACATTTTTGCCAGATTTGCTCAAAAATGAGTGACCAGTTTGAGGTTGTAAATATGGGAATGATTGCAGGCAAGGGACGATCAAAAGCTCAAATCAGTCAGAGGCGAGCAGCTTTCGGAGCTCCATCCGACAGAAGCATTTGGCCGCCAAGGCGCAACGATCCCAATGGCAAAGGTACAGCAATTTCTCTTCGAAAATATTTTTAAAAATCATCAATTTCATTTTCTGCAATTTTGCATTCTTTTCAAAATTCGCCTTCTGATCTAATGCTTGCTTAGAAGCTATCAAAAGCGAGATAAAGACTTTAGAACGTTACCATTTTTTAAATTTATTTTTTATTCTTTCAATTTTCAATTTTTTTCTTCTGTTAATGCAAAGCTTGCTCGTTTTAGTACAACAACGACTCATCTGTAAGTAACCACATTCAGAGTAACAAGTTTCGACATTTTGAACGTTTTCTTCTCGTGATGTTGAACCGTAAATTATTCAATGGAAACATAAATTTCCTTTGAAAAATTTGCGATTGCGTTTGGTTGGCAACTTTGCAGAAAATTTCAGAAATTTGCTGCAAAATTGCCTATTAGTTTAGTGAAAGAGTGGCTCGCGTGTTTGACTTTTTGAATACGTAGTTTCTATTCCAATAATGCTAATCTAATTGTAATTCATAGTATTGTAGAACCAAAGAAATTGTAGACTAACAGATGTTGAAATGATCAAAAATGAAAGAAAGATCACTAAATTGTCATTTTCTACCCCCTACAATTTTTGCAGAACCGAATAAGATATCGAAAAATCCGAATGAGTAATCCTTATAAATAATGTAAGAATAGAATAGACTTTAGCTCTAATTCTGAAATTCTAGCCAAACTATAGAAATCTATCTCACTTTCTCATCCATCTTCCTTCTCGTACCAAGAAAGTTTGCAGTGATATACGCTTTGAAAACTGGAAGTTTTCATAGAAAACTTGCCTAAATCATTTTTAGATAATCTCTCAAAACGTGGCATTTCAGAGCCAGTACAATGCTAATTGAAATGTCGATGAAAATGGGAGCGAATGGAAAACAGTCGATGAATCCGGATGTGAGAGAACTTGCAAACCGACGAGCAAACAGACAACAACAGAGGATTCTACTCCAAGTAAGATTTTCGTAACAAAAATACAAAGTCTGAACCCGTCAGAACCAGCAATAGATCGAAATTCTGAACTTAACGTTTTAGATTAATTCAATTTACGAATCTAGTTATTCAAGATGGGTTGCGATACCTTCTCTTCCATGAATGAGTAAAACCTTTCCAAAAATTTGATATGAGTACTTTTTCCCTAACCACCCATTTCCATTTTCTTTCTTTCATTATATCCTCTGAAAAGGAGAGAGCTCACTTTCGGAGGGATTGTACTTACTAGCCGGAGAAAAGTATTCGCATCCTCCAAAACTCGAATCATTACTATCCATGATCAAGCAAATCACCATAAATTGACATAGAAAAATGATTTCAGATAACAGTGGTAGCTCTGATCTTCTACGCCTACATGACAGCCTACTATGTGTCGTTCTACAGCAATTTGTTCGAGAGCAAAGTTGTGCTCATCTTCAATTCCTTCTTCTATTCCTTCACTCACATGATCAACCCAATCATCTACTTCTCGCTCAACAAAGAAATGCGTGCTCAATTACGGTAATTATTACAAACCTCCACCAAATCGAATAACTTGATCTTAGTGATTCGTTTCTATATTGCTGTGGTGTTAGAGGAAAGGATCTTCGTCGTTGTGGAACTCGAACTGAACATTCCGAATTCGGAGGCACTTCAGTGGTCAAGTACAACAGCACTGTCACCCATAAGAGGTAAAAATGCGGCAATACGAAGATATCATGTCACTTACAAACACAAAGAAAGGCGAAAAAGGATGAGACACGATATTATCATAGAAGTTTCACAAACCATTTAGCAAATATTTGGATCTGGCATGTCGAGAAATTTCCAGTCGATGAAAATTACAATTTCATAAAGAAGTCTAATAATACGATTTTTCAGGAGCAACACAACGGGAGTTTCCGCTCCCCTAACAACAATAACGAACGCTATTCGAACCGATCTGAATACCTCTTACAGCGAAATGTCGCCTCTCATTGTAGTCGCTAGTTCTTCAAACAACAACCAGACGATGTATAAAATTTCTTGGTTTTTTGTTGTTGATAAATTATTGATTTTCAGGTATACATTCGAAGTCTCGAAAGATGAACCAGGTAAAAATTCTTGTAAAAAGATTCTAATAGCTATTTTATTCAGGCGTGTCTACTTCACAATCGTCTTCCACTGCTTCGGCAGATTCGGGAGAGGACAAGATTACTCAACTGCCAAACGGGGCTACGAATCACGAAAGAAGAGTTTCCCTAGTGCAGGAATCGCAAATGATGATGGATTTGCCTGTTGAGGTACTGTACATCTAGGCGTAATTACTATCGTGATGTGCATAGAAAGACGATATTGGAACACATTTGTTAAAGAAATGTAAAAGCATGAAAATCAGGAGCGTTGCGAAGTTGAAAATCAAAAATTTGAAAGTCGAAGTTGAAATCAAAACTTCATGACAGCCCTGACGAAAAAATCCCTCATCTTGATGTTCAATATCGTCTTTCTATGCACGTCGCTATTCGTAATACCATTCTACAAGCTCATATCTATTTCTCAAGACGAAGTATCAAATAAATAAAATTTGATCTTTTACTAAAAATTTCAATGTTTCCATTTTTATTTTAATCCTCCCTTATTTAGTTGCTTCGCAAGTTCGATAGCTATCATTCGCTGAACAACCCCAAGTCGAGTGTAGCAGTAGGGTTAGTAAACAAATCGTCCACTTTCATCGAGCTCAACTCGCTCAGACGAATGTTCGGGCCGGAAAAGTATGACAAATCAAGAAAACGAAGATTCAATCCATCCAAATTTAGTTATCATTCCCTATCTCTGCTAGAGACAAAGCCTTTGTTATCATCATCCAATAATCAATCAACTTCTGAAAGCTACACCAATGACAATAGCAGCGAATCACGGTATGTTTTCTCAAATAAGAAGGAAAATTGTCCTGGGCCCGTGCCAAAGACTATTCGATTGGGCTAGCCCAAGTGTCTGGAATTTCTTCAGCAATCTCACTATTTTTCGTCCCAATCGGAAAATTCGGTTGGGCTGAGTTCAATCTAACTAAAATCGTATGACGAAAATGAGGGAAAATGCGAAGCTCAATCGAACTGACATTGGGGAACAGAGTTGCCCCCAATGTTAGGCTGAGGTCCCTCCCAATTTCATACACTATTTCGTGCATCTCAGCCCAACCGAATACTTTGATACGGGCCCTGGTATAAGCTTTGTTAAAATTGGCACTTGGATTAGAGGGAGTGGCGAAATAAATGTAAATGGATAAAATGACAGGGCGCTATAATAGAATGAGAGAAATAGGATAAAAAAAGGAATGTCCTTTCATATCCTGAAAAATCATCACTGCCTGTAAATCTAACTAATTTAATTCAAAAGATCGAAACTGAGCATTAGACCAGAATATGCATCAAAATAACCATATCGTTATTTTCAGTAGCTTATCAACAAGGAAGCTACTCAAACCGGACAAATGCTTTAACCACAGTTATGAAAGCAGCGATGACGACGAGGAGGAAGAAATCGCCTACTTGTGAATCGCCGTCTAATATTTTATGCATCGTTTTCAATTTAGACAAATTTTACTCATTTATCACAAATATTACGTGTCAATGTTCAAGGGATTTCACTATTATTTACAGCAATAAATTTTACAAATTACTTATTTCGCTCAAAGTACATGACTTGGTGCTGTGAAATTCATGTGCACATTCACTTTTCATTGAATAGCACATGATCAAAGCAAGGCACTATTCAAACAATTTGTATCGAATACAAGATTTTCTAGTTGAAATGAGATAGAAGTTACGTAGGTATTTCCTAAAGACAAAGATACCGGTTGTTTTCGAATATTTCTGATGTCTAAAATAACCTTCGAGCAGAACTCGCATTTCGAAAGTGTGATCGAGTTTGCTCCCTTCTGTAAAATTTGATAATGCTTGGCAACGAGGAACGATCCGCCGACAAACCACAGAAAGGGGCATCCAATTTCCTGTGAAGAAGCATTTCCCCCATACGAGTTTCAATTCTAACTTCAAAAAGATAGATTCTTTATCAAAATTAAAATCCCAAATTGTCTAATAATGGCAATAGAAATTCCATGGTACATTTTAGCTATTCAACTATTAGCCATTAAATTCTTGCTATGCATATTTATTTACTCTATCGTTATCTTCATTCAAACGGTTATTCTCAGAGTAGTCTACGATGACGATTGAACGAATCACAAGTCTGGGTAAAATTTAGAATATATCACGAAAACTACCAAGTTTTATCATTTTGACGAAACCTCCAGAGTAGTCAGCATAACAGATTTAGAGAACGCTGGTTTGTCATTTATGTCAAGCGAATATGAGATGATTTTGAATAAAGGTTTTCCTCATAATATTAAGAATTTTGACATGCATTTACATTATCCAAATGCAAATCTAAAACATAACAACCGAAAAATTTTCATCTGCATGAAATTATAATACTCAGTAAAAAATCATTTCAAGACTTCCTTCGTTAATTTTAACTTCGAAAATAAAAAAATAGGGTTATCAAGTGTTTTCAAGAACACAAAAAGTAAAAATATCTTTGTTTCTTATAAAGTGACTGTTCCGACAAAAAACCTTAAATCCTGCAAATTTTAAATATATCATCACGAGTATAAACTGATAAATTTATGCCATTTCCGCATCCGTACTTCTTTCGAAGCAGCAAGATTTTTCATTTTATCATCAAAATTCTCATATTGAGCAGGCCGTTGAATTCATGTGAAAATTTGAAGAATCCTGCGACTCGGGATGAATGAAAATGAGGAATTAGTGCATTTGTCATCAATGTATGTGCTTGAAAATATATTTAAAATTTTCAGAAATTGACAAACTTTTGGGTGAAATCATATCGTCATGAGAAACAGAAGATGAAATATCTAATTTTCTATAATAATTGAAATTAACTGTTAGATTATGAATTACATAGCTGAAGTTAGTAGTGGTTATTTGAGAATCGTAGAAAAAAGACAAAAGGCTGCAAGATAATGGATTATGACTGGATTGGCTCAACTTTTTTACTTTTCAAGCAGAAAAACAACGGATTTTACCAATCGGAAGCAAAGAAGGAAAAAACTCGTCGAGCTCGACTCCCACATTCGCTGCTCAACTGCTCCCTCTGCCTGGCCCGACTGCCTGCCTGCCTGCTTGCTTGTATGCACACTCCGTTCACTTTTCCACTCTTCATCATTCTCAACTTCTCTCAACATCTTCATCTTTCACACTATTCCACTGTTTTTCGTTGTTTTGCCACAGACAATTTCTTTTTCCTCGATTTTCTTCTCATTGGTAGAGATGCATTACAGCAAACGCTCGCAAATTCTGATGATCCTAGATATCTTTAGGAAGGAAAGAGTTAAGGGGCAGAGATACAAAGACATGAAAAAGTATTGAGAGAATGAGTTAATGAGGTAAAGAGATGGAGAGGGAGTGATAAAGATAGCTAGAGATTGGCATATGAAAGAAAAAGAAGTAAAAATAAAGGAAAAGGCTGACATATGTAAGGATCGAGAGCTAGAGAGCCAGAACTGGGGAAATAGCGGGATTGCGGGGTGAGAATCTATCATCTCCCTGTGATTTTCCTGATTTTTCTCGCTAGTTTTCTCTGCTCGTTTTCATTTTCTGTCTGATCTTCCTGAGTTCTGTTGATGGGAACCTCTACCATAAGCCATAACTTTTCCTTCAACAGCTCTGCTTCAAGCCACAATAAGCTTCCACCAGTTATTTTCTCAGCTACATTGAAATTTTTCAGACTTTTACCAAAAATGAATATTTTCTGTCACCAACTTTTTGAATAGTTAAAAAAATGAAAAATTTGATAGTTATCTTGATTGTATAGAACTGAAGTAGAATTTATTTGGCAGGTTTGTAACCTCTTCCGAAGATAATATGGACCATTTTTATCGTGTTTGTTAGCACCTCAATGTCATCCAAAATTTCTACTGTATTTTTTCAGGATGGCAGACGAGGGTGGTGATCCATCGGTAAGTACTATTGAAACGAATGAATTGCTAAAGTGGACAAATTAGGAGGCCCAACGCAAGGCCGCCGAGCGCGAGGCCAAGAAGGCCGAGGTGCGTAAGCGCCTTGAAGAAGCCGGCCAGAAAAAGAAGAAGAAGAAGGGTTTCCTCACGCCCGAACGTAAGAAGAAGCTCAGAGTAAGTCGAAATGGAATTTTGAAATGAACTATTGCTCGGATTCCAGAAGCTTCTTATGGTCAAAGCCTCGGAAGATCTGAAGAGACAACAGGCCGCCAAGGAGTCGGAGAGACAGAAGGCTTTGGAGCAGAGGGTTATCAAGATGCCCGACATCGAAGGCTGCGAAGACAAGGGTGAGTTTTGGAGTAGTCGTGTTCAAAAAGCCTGAAGTCTCAAAATACCGCACAGAAAATTTGACGACCTACTAAAAAGAATAAGTGATAGCGAAGATAAGAAGATGGCCTAAAATTAGTCGTTTTTTTACCTTTCCAATATTTCATAACTAATTATAAAGTAGCTTTGGCACTGTGATTTGGTTCCTTGTTTTGGTGAAACACGATACCTTAGCCTTAAAGAAAGTTGTTACTTGCACACTACTTTTTTCCAAGGGGCATTCTCACTCCTGCTAACGATTTTTGCAAATGCCTTCAGGTTCACAGCTAAAAATATTTCAGATTTCGCAAGCATATTGAAATTGTGAAAATAAGTAGCCTGGCAAAGAACATAAATATGCTAGTTACATTCATTGCATTTCAATTGGTTTCACTCTTCATCAAGATCGACTCGATTTTCCCTCGATAAAAACATTGACTTGAGAATTTTGGAAAAAAACTAACCGGAAACGGGTAATCGACACTAAAATCAAGATTGTCGGAAAAGAGAATGGAACATATTGCTCAAGTCTGATCTCAATTGAAAATTTCTAACTCAATCTTGTTCTATGCGGTTTTAGCTTCGATACCACTTTATTGAGAGTAGTAATAAAATTGCATAGTTAAACCTCTTAAAAAGCTTCTATCTCAATTTGTTGTCGCAAAATGTGATATCAAAGTCCGAATTTTCGATTGACATGACATTGGAACGGGGAGAAAATTGTCTGGAGATGAAGCAATTGGCTTTGTCGTCAATATTCGATTCTCTGATTCTCACATCAACATGCTATCTCTTTCATTCTTTTAGCGAACAGAACCAGCAGCCGCCTTCCGAAGTAGTGTAATTCGAACGTGTGCATCAATCCTTCTCGCTTCCCATTATCTTTCAAATCTCAATCTCTTTCGAGCAGCTCTACCTCTTTATTCCTCTCCCATTACCTTTATCTCTACAAATTGCTTATCTCATCCGCATTCTCCCAAGCAACTGGCGTCGAGATTTCACTGCTCCTTTGCTCATTAATGAGAAAAAATGCTTGCAACGATGGATGGGGGAACATTTTGGCAGAAATGAGTGACGTCAAGCAGAGACGTAATGAGGTTAAGAATTTGATCAAATCACAGACAATTTGAGATAAATCATAGGATGTAAGTCGTTAAATGCTTAAGAACTTTACTCCCCTTTGCATCCGAGACTAACCAGTCGGCATAGTGCGAAAAAACTTTGAAACTAGTGATTATTTCCACCCGCTTTATATTCATTAGCGTGAGGTGATTTGACTCGGTTGGAATTTGACTAGATTGCATAATTAGTCCATTCGATATTTTTGTGCCAAATTTATATCGATTGAATCATAGTAAAGAGGTAGGCAATGTAATACCTGAAAATTACCGTTTTCAAGCTTTTGTTCGCCACTGCTCTAATCACCTTTTCTGGACAAGTTTCAATTAGTTCCTTCCAAAAATATCATTTAAAGCCCACCAAGATAATTCACATTCCAAAACCATTTCTCAGGTTTCACTTCACTTCTGAAGAAAATTTAAAAAAAAGTTAAAATCCAAGAAATTATATAAATTAGAGACATCACATCGTCGTTCAGAAACAACACGAAGAACAATTTTAGGCAAATTGGAAGCCATCTACAATGACCTGTGGCAACGGGTCTGCCAGTTGGAGGAGGAGAAGTACGATATCAACTTCGTGGTCGGCCAAATCGACTCTGAGATCAACTCGCTGACCATCGAGGTCAACGACTTGCGCGGCAAATTGTAAGAAATTTCACTTGATTCTTTTTTTAATATAAATTGCGGCAAATTTTAGCGTTAAGCCGTCGCTGAAGAAGGTCTCGAAGTACGACAACAAATTCAAGAAGTCGGCCGATGCCAAGGCCGGAGACAAGCAGGACTTCCGTTCCAACCTCAAGATCGTAAAGAAGGACATCATGGAGTCCATCGCCAATGCCAAGAAGAAGGACGATAAGCCTGATTGGACCAGCAAGAGAGACAAGGGACCCGCTCCACCCAAGGTGAATAAATAAAAACTTTCTTGAGTTGAGCTTTCAAATTTCAGGCTGAGGAAGAAAAAGCAGCTCCCGCAGCTGCGGCTGAGCCAGCTGAGGAACCAGCTAAGGAACCCACGCCTCCACCAGCAGCCGAAGAGCCACCGGCAGCAGAAGGTAAGTGATCGTGATTACTATGCTGTGAAACATAAATCCAAAAACAATCAATTTTATCATTCGCAAAAAAAACAATTACGATTTTTTCCTCTGAACAACTCATAAGATTGTTGAAATATAGTTGGAAGAAATTGTGATCCTTGCTGATTTCAGAAGAACCAGAAGAGGCAGGTGAAGAGGAAGAGGAAGAAGGCGAGGAAGAGTGAACATCGCGACATCTTTCAAACACCTGACTGGAACACTATCTTTACATCTTCAACGTTTTCGAGTTTTCATATTTTTCGTTTTTTCCAGCAACTTGCCACCTGACAATTAGCAATTATGTCCAGTCACTTCTAGCCTTTTCATCCTCCGATTGAGTTTTGTCAATCATTAGTTCCTTTCCTTCGTTTTTCTTCTTTTGCGGCAGCTCATCTTTCATATTTTCAACCGATAACTTTCTTTAGTTTTGGAAAATTCTAGATTTTTTGAAGCTTCGAGCAAAGTGTGTGATGGAGTGTGAATACTGAAAACGGCAATGATGAACTTATCACTGTAATAAAGACCACAGAATAGGGGCAAATAAAATTTGAAATGTGTCACTGTGTTTGCTTGTTGCATGATGATTTGTATTTTCGAAATTTATTTTATATGAATTTAGATTTTTGTTAATTTGTCTTCAAACAAATCAAATGAAGTTGTTTTGATTGAGTAAGATTTTTCAGTTTGAAATTTTAAGTGTTTGTGAATATTTTAAATCGAGTGATTTGTATAATTTTTCAATGTGAAATTTCATTTAAAAATATCCAGAAATAATTAAACAAACGGCGAAAATAAGAAGCAGTTTTATGTGCATTCTTAAATTAGAAAAATTGTTTGCGCTATCGACTGGTACAGCGCTTTGAATTTATTGTCAACCGAAGATTGATACTAAATTTAAGATTTTCGAGATTTGTAAGAAAACCTATCTGTCGTGCTCGGTTATAGTTCGTAGTATTTATTATCCGACAGTTAAAGTAGCAGGTGTAATACGGTTACTGATAGAATATCAACGATGCAATAATAATTCAATTAACTAACAGGGAACAGGAACTAAAACGCGAGGCAGCCTTTTATACTAGGCGGAAATGAGATTCGACGTTATTACATTAATTAATTCTCAAAAATTTAATAATTGTCTAAAAGAGGAACGTCCTTCTGGGAAAAATATAACCAGGAAATTAAGGCTGCGAGCACTTTGTTCCCACGAGTGAGCACTTTGTTACCAAAGAAAATAATGAGCACTTTGTTACCAAAGAGTAGAATAAAAGTGAGCATTTTGTTCCCACGAGTGAGCACTGTGTTACCAAACGCTATTTCTCTCCTTTTTTCTTCTTATCCTACACTATTTCTGCTTTGGGAACAAAGTGCTCACGCTTGGTAACAATGTGCTCGCAGCCGGAAATTAACTACGTCGCGAGTGGTTGCGACACTATCTAACGAAATCTCGAAATGGAATTCTCCAGAATCAATAAGTCGCTATCGCAAAAATAAAAAGGAAAAAAGCCAAATAAAAAGTGAAAGCCATTAAAAAGTATTGTAAATCGTCTCGTCGTTACGCATTCATTCCAACCCTCAAAATCAAGAGTTTTTTTTTTTTAAATCGACGAAAAACGACAAGGAAACTGAAGAAAAATGAATTTACCAGTCACTTTGCAAAAAGACAGTGTCGGAAATGACTGTTCGAAATTTTATGCGTATTTTTCAAATTTTCGTTTTTTCGCTTGAATTAACGATTTTTTCTTTTCAGCTTCAACATGAAAATGGAAGTTGATGAACAACCTGACGCAACTGTTGACGCTGTCAATCTCAGCGGCGGAAAGGTAAGATCGATTTTAGAAATGACAAAATGCCTGGCAACAAAATTCTAATTTCGTCGAAAACATTCACTTTTCCTGAAATTTTTGAAAATCGGAGTCGAAGTCGTACGATATTCCAAACTTTAACATTCCTGAAGTTTAAACTCAAATTTAAACATCTTCAAAACTAAGTCTCAAAAATGCTCCAAGATAAAATTTTCACTAACTCGTTTCAGATTCTTGAACAAGTTTCGATCTATTTTTCATAGATTTTTTTCAGACTCAGAACGAGCTGCCGCAATTCCTCGTGGACGTGGAAATGTCGTGGGTCGGGTTTCTGTTCAGAAGGGTCTGGGCGGACGACAAAATGCCGCTGCTTGAAAAACTGACTTTGCTCGACGAGGCCTCGAAAGCCTGGCCCTTCGCTACAAGGATCGAGTACCACAAGTGGAGGTATCAATTCAAGGATGAAGATGAGGCAGGTTATTTCCCGCTTAAAAATAATTCTAGAGAATTATTCTAAACCTGCTGCACGGCCTGTCAGCGTAATTAAAATTGGAAATAGTTGAAATTAGCTTACAGTTCATTATCGATTTTATTCTCGTCTCGGCTAGTCATTTTGAGGTAATTAACTGCAGCTATTACAGGTGGTTTTTCGGAAAAGTTTTCTATACGAATTGAGGGAAAATCCATTTATTTTCATTTGAGACCTGTGAATCGATGAGCTACGATACTATTTGTGAGATAAGTTCTAATTCAAAGTTGCGCTTTGTCGTTAGATTTTTGGAAAGTTTTGAATAAGTGACTAACTATATCAATTATCGGAAACTGCTCGGTACGAATTAAAACCAGCTACATTGTCATCATTTTGAGCCCAAATTTATTGCAAGGCATAAAAGATGTAGGACAAGTTCCAATTTGAAGGCACCAGTAAAATTGTGCAAAAATCTTTTATTTTGTACCAATAGCAAGTGTCTAAAGTTGAGAAGCAAAAAAAATTCGCACCATCTGCTTCGTGATTTTTATTTTCGGATACAACTGCAAGAAATTAATTCTCTCGGTCCCTAGCTTTTCAATAATGTATGACATCCCATAGGTTCAATGCATAGGAAACGCATAGCTCTGTAATTTTTGAAGGAATGTAAAATTCAGCACAAATGGCAGATTTGTAGAAGTTGAATACATTGGAATATTCTGAAAAAGC
This sequence comes from Diploscapter pachys, assembly GCA_002287525.1. Taxonomy (NCBI): domain Eukaryota; kingdom Metazoa; phylum Nematoda; class Chromadorea; order Rhabditida; family Rhabditidae; genus Diploscapter; species Diploscapter pachys. The sequence goes on along the minus strand of LIAE01006519.1, from coordinate 20,822 downwards.
GAGAGGTGACAGAGCAAACAGGCTCGACGAAAATCATTTCTATTTTCGTGCTGACAGGCCGTAGTTGATTTGTTCCTTATTTTTGATCTGTTGCAAATTTTACGTATTTTTTCTAAAGTTATCAAATGAATTTCACAATTCATAGAAGAATGAAAATAGCCAGAAAAGTATAGCTTATTTCATTTTTCAGACGCTGAAATTGTTCGACAACGAGCCCGAAGTGATCAAGTCGATCATCGTCGCTCTCCACAAACAACACAAGGGCAACCTCGGTGAGAAAATCGTAGAAAAAGATAAATGCGTTCCGACGGTACGATTTCTATCAAATCTTTGCGTTTCTATAGAATATACACGTCAACGATTTGGGTTTTGAGAATTTTTTTTTTTTCAAATTTTTGAAATTATTAGATTACCCCAAAACCATTTCTGCCTTCTCTCCTACTGTTGTCTGTTTTGGGAGGAAATTACTCGTAGCCAGCAATTTGTAAAAAAAAAAAATCGTGCCCTCATATAGTAATTACTCGAAAATAAAATAATCTGTGATTGTTGAGAAGTGTTCGCCAAACTGCTGTGGTCGATTCGCTCAGGAATGTCGGATCAGCTTGGACTCTGCAAGTGGATGATGTCCGAATTGCAGCGACCCCCCTTCGAGGCACTCTACTTCGCCGGAAGCCTTCCCAAGTGAGTTTTTGCTAAAAAATGGATGTTCGTGGTTTTCAAAAGGTTATTTTTGTTTGTAAAATTATGCAAAAAAAAAGCTGGTGGTATTTTTGCTCAAAAGCTAGAGCTACCCTCGTGTTAATGCTTCATATTTTATCAATTTGTTATCAACTTTTATCAAATTTTATGATGCTATGAAACTACGTCTCCTAAGGAATATAGTGATCTAAAAGTCTTTATAATTCGACTCATTTTTACTCGTTTGTCGAGCCTTTGAAGAAAGACAAAAGTTCGTGCTATAAACGAGCAAAAAGTAACACCAGTGATTTTCTAGAATAACGACTTCTGGTAAGAAAAATTTGAAACCCCCTCCCACGTATCTGACTCTTTCCAACTTCGAATTTTTCAAGCTTTAAACTCCAAACATTCCTATTTTCAAATCTATGAAAGTAATGTTGACTGCTGCTAACCAAGAATATCTTTAGACAGGTGATCTTCAAGTTGGAGTGGTGCACCGAGAAGCGGCCTTCCGAACGCGTTCCCTTCGAGATCAAAGTCGATCTCTGCACCAATCTGGCTCTCGAGATCTTCCTCAGACTTTGTTGCGGAGACAACCAGTACGATATGGGGAAGAGGCCCTTCGAGTTCGTTGGACAGGTTGGAGTTTTTTCATTGATCAGCGAGATATAAATTTTCTTCGAAGAAAAAATCTTTCTTTGCCTCGAAAACGCACTAAACTCTAACACAATGCTTCTCTGACACTCTTCCTTGTCAATTTGCATTTTCGTTACCTGAAGACAGATAACTACTGAAATTCGGATTTTAGACACGGCATTTACTCGCTAACGGTCTCTGTCTCTCTAGATACTACGTTTGCAAGTCATTTGCATTAATTAAGGAGGAAAAAATTTTATGGATGAATATTTGAATCCTATTGATTTTCGCGAGTTTTTCAGCGAATTCAGATATCAGATATTAGGAAAATAAATTTCGTGTAACGCAATTACACAACTTTTTGCGCGTAAACTGTAAGACAGAGGCGGAGATTTTTCTTCACCGTCTGGGCAGCACTCTGCGTATTTACTTCTTCAATACTACTCTTTTACTCTGACCGTTAGCGAGTAAATGCTGTATAGAAGCTGCACTCCAATCCGCATGGCTTCTCGTGCATCTTCAAGAACGTGAAATTCCCCTCGTCGTCAGCGACCAAAATGCTTACCAGAATGGAGGCCCGACCCTATGGAAGCAAGGAGAAGTTGGTCTTTCTCAGGATGCAATGCAAGGACCCAAATAATCCAAACAATCAGGCTAATCAGCTCGGGGTCTTCTTCCGCAATAAGGTACGTTTTCTTCGTGAATGATGATTTTTTTAAAAATGATGATGTCATATCAGAAGGATGTTGTATAGCTTGACAACTCACTCACCACTGCAATTGTCAGATATTGATTTTCGAAAATTTATCCAACCCCAAATTCACGATAACTTGATCATTCCTTTTCCTCACTCAGTAAATTGTCTGTCAGTAAAATTAGCTATAAATATTTCGAGATTTAAAAATGAAAAGGATACGTCATCTTTTTCTCAGTCCACACGATCATGCACATTACCTCGATTTTAAATGATTTGGATTTGAGAAAATCGACAAAACCCCTGCGTTCCAAGTGGGAACCGTCGTGGATAGCAGCATCGTTCCGACAGTCAACACGCACATCGGCACCCTTCTCGTCTCCAAAGTCGAGTTCGTCCAGTAAACCGTTTCTCGTCATTTTAAATCAACGTTTTTTTTATCTGATGCTATCTTTATTCTTATGCATTTTGAAGAAAAAAAAACCTATATTATACACCGCCGGAACATCGATACTGTCTATAGAAGATATCGACTCTTTCTCTTATTTCTCCCCTTTGCCTACATTCCCTCACCCTAAAATCCGGTGTCTAACACAGACGGTGTCGGTGTATTATGCGTGTGAGGAGGTAGACACTGCATACTCTTTGCAACTCGCTTTTGCACGAGCCACGCCTCTCATTTCCCTCATTTCCTCCTTCCCCTTTCTATTTGCTATCTTTTCCGTCTCTCTTCATGACGTATGCTACTTCTCGGGGGTTGAGCCTAGGAAGGGAGAGATGCCAAATGTATGCAATATGTCTACCTCCTCCACACTCCATCATATAATATAGCAAGCTTATCTTGAAAACCTACTTTCTTTCCAATTATTGGTAGTTTCTTTGATCTCGAATAAATTATTGATTTTTTTCGTATCTTCGAGATTTTTTCCAAGTTCCGTTTTCATCGGATTTGCATTACTGCTTCCAAACTGTGCGATTTTTCAAGACTTACATTTTCAGGTTTCAAGTGCATCATCAGGCTTACAAGACGGCTCTACTTTTTCGATATCAATTCCTTCGTCTGTATTTTTGTAGAAGTAGGTATGTCTTAGAATATCAGATTCTTTTGAAAATTACACCGCATTCTCCTACACCTTTATCACTTTGCCAATTCGCCCTGCTCGATGTTTATGCGTGTGCGACTACGCACCTTTTATTATTTTAGCTGTATCTTTCGCCATGTTGCTTCGCTTTTGCAACATGGCTCTTTTCCCTTTCATATTTTATTTCTCGCTTTTGTAGTTGTAGAAAGCCTTATCCCTTGGCTCGGCTTGGGGCTTTATTTTTATCCTTTAAACTCTTGAAGAATAAATCTTGGTATATCTTACCATAAACTCTAATTTATGCGACTTTCAGTTCTTGGAATCTTTCCCGAAGTTATTGGGATTTTTGACTGTATTAACAATTCGCAGATTTCCCTTGGAATCTTTCCAGAACCGCAACTAACTGACTAGGATTAGATTTCATAAGATTTGTCTTTCCCCTAGTCGCACAATGCGGAAAATCGATATCTTACGTTTGAAAGGTGGCAAATTTGGTGTTGATTTTCTTTTCAAATTCTCTCAGCCTTGAAAATTTCATTCGATTTTTCTTGCAAATATTGAAAGGTACTCGATTTAATATAATATGGGCTGGTCCCAAATTTTCATTTTATTTTTTTCAGTTCCAGAAAATGTTGACGAGAAGAAAGAAATCGAGGTTGTCTGACGAGTCTGCGAATCAAATGGCAAAACGGATCAAGGTAATTTTCTTCATTTGAAAAGGAGTCTAAAAGAAAATTTCCAGCTGGAACCTAACGAACAATCGTCCAGTGCAGAAATGTCGACGAGCAAAACTGAAGAACCGACTAGTGGGGAGGTCATTTCATTTTTGTTTGATCTCTTCAATTCGGTATCGCGGCTATTCAAATTAATGTTTCAGACCTCCAATTGTCTATTTTCGCTTGCAATCAAGTCTGAAACTGAAGAGAATTCTCAATCTACCGCATCGGAAGGAGCTTCAGTCAAATCAAATGGACCTTCCACCTCTCAATATCCCAATGTATGCTTTTACCTTTCCTTTCAAATCTTCAATTGGAAACTCGAATATCTTGATGCTAGAAATTGCATAATGATATTTTATGGAATATTTTTTTTCTAAACCATAACATGAATTGATGTGCTTTTCAGGATCTATTTGAGTCCAAGCCCGAGCCAGCTTTGAGTTCTTCCCCTTCCCTCTCTGCATCTGCGTCGAATCAGAGAAATGTCTCTCCAGTCCCTGGCCCTTCCAATCGCGATTTTTCTATTCACGAGATTTTCGATGGCAACGAAATGAATGATTTCGAACTCAAGGAAGGTTTAGAAGAGGTGGGCAGACGATTTTTAGTAAGAGTCTACTTGTCGAGAAATCCGAAATTTGAATTGAATGCTACTTTGTCATTTGACTGAATGATAAAACATTGAAAATTTCGTACTCTTGAATTTGCCGAAAAATATACTCAGGCCGATTTTTTGTCTGTGAATACTTCCTTCTTACGAGAGTACAATGTTCCTGAATTTTCGAAACGAGTAATTTTCTCTCAAACTTTATTTTTTCTATTTATTCCTTGTCCTCGTTTTCGGAACAAAAAGTACTCCAAAAGTTTCCTCTTTTTCCTTTGTTTTGCATATCGAAATGTCAAAGAATATTCGAAGCGTTTTTAAGGCACTCATTCATGAGAATACAATGGAAGTTAAATAAATTTGCTGATTCGTATTTTTCAGGCTTCTGAGTCAACTGATTCGCCTTTAGAGAGAGTTGGAAATAAGCACACTGGAAGTGTCAGATCTTTCTGCCAAGTTTGCTGTTACTCCCTCAAGCCCGGGGAGCATGTTTCTGTAAGTTCGATTTACGAGCATTGTTAAAGTTATCATTTTCGGAACTGATTGAACATGAGACGGAGTAGAGTAATCATCCATCAACTACGAAAACATGATATTTAGAGTTTTGTATATGCATTTTTGACGTTACATTACTCAATTTACTGTTTGATCCATTGACCTCTTGTAGTTTTTACCATGAATTTACCATTACCAGTTTGTAGGTTTTTTTTCTTGTATGCACAATTCTAGATAGCCACGAAACTAAAATAAAATAATAATTGAAAGAGACTGGAGAAAAATTGCCTATTCAATGAATCCCTCCAAATCGCTAATTCGGTTGTTGGTTGCAGAATCACCTGGCGTATCACATGATGCGCGACCTGAACAAACCCCTTCTTTTCTGCGGCCTTTGTGACTTCAAGTCACACACAATGGATAGATTCTTCGACCACAAGGACTCGCACCCAAACGAGAAATTTCACTTCTTCAATAATATCGATGTAAGTCAATTACTCTGTTACTTTTTGATCAAGTTGACGAGTGCAAAATGGAGTTTTTTTTCTAAGAAGTTCTATGCAGAATTTCAGTCAGGATGAAAAATTGTTACTTTCTAGCGAATTTTAATGCAATTCTACCGAAATCTTGAAATATTTGTGAATAATAGTCTTTTTCTCTATTCCAGTCGTGGGAACTGGCAGAAGTGTGCGACCTGGCTGAGCGATGCTTCAGATTCCCCATCAACGTGCTCCACAAGTTGCCGAGAAGCTGGAAATACTATGGACAAATCAGGGATTATATCCAGAAGGTATCGAACCTTGATGATGCTTTTTGAGAAACCTCTCATTCATCCCTATAATACAACTTACATTGATTCTCAAATCCTTTCAGTTTCTGGACATATTTCTTATCGGCCCAGACTTTTAGCGTACCCTGTAACAGTTTTCAGCAAAAAATTCTCAACGACTTCTTTCACAACTTTTAATTTCCACACTCATAACCAATGGAAATCAACTTTCAGAATGAAGAACACCTTCGAAACATAGCGAAGTGGCAAAGGAATACTTCATTGCACAACTCTGAAGCTTTGGTAATTTTTATTATATACTCTTCGTAAATCACGAAAAATACTATGTTCCTATTCTGAAATACTTGTGGAGAGGGCGTGTCGACGAGAGTAGTTCTAGCTTTGATGGGAGAAATAGCATTGTTGAAAGATGAGAGAGAAGAAACAAGGCTATAGAAATCAGGGACGCACAGACAGGAAGCACTGTCTTCCCCTCTTTCTCCTTGGGACGAGAGAGCAAAGGGAGTGCCGAGAAAAAAGAAACGCCAAGATCCCGCGCACTTATTCTTGACTCCGCTCCCTCCACGAGCATTTCATTTGGAGAACTTCATATACGGATACTTCTCGTTTTGTTTCGAAAAATTCAAATTCGGACCATTTTTGACGATTTTCAGTTTCGTTCCGCGTTCTGGATTTTCTAAAATCTCCAAAAACCACTCCGTACATCCTTTTTCATGAATATTTCTTTTTAGAAAAAAAAACCCCCTTTCAATTTTGATGAATGATATTTTTAAAATTAATTAAAATTTGATTATGAAAACACGCTTATTCCTATTCAATATTGCAGCATCTGACTTCGAGGATGCAGAAGGCGATTTTGGATGCAGGGAATCCAGAGAACCTGCCCACTCAGACCTGCTCTCTCTGCAACTGGCCGATTATCTACAGACAGGGCGAGGTAATTCATAATTCATTACAACAATCTTTTTTTCTTAATTCCAATTTTTACGTTAAATTCATGTAAGATAATGCAAAACTTAACATTATTTTTGAACCACTCTTGCTATATCTAACAAGAAATATATATCAAGGAAATTATTATTCAATTTTCTAGCAAATCGAGCAAAGAATACTAATACCATTGAATTTCATCGTACAAGCATCACTATTCACCACTCGTCTCTCATAATTGACCGCTCTAGCTTATAATAACCTGGAAATTTTCAGGAAGTGCTCGCTCATTTCTGCAAACATTACGTAGATAGATTCAGCGCGAGACGATACATTTGCAAGTAAGTCTTACATTCGTCTATTCTGTGGCATTTCTTACTAGGAATATTTTCAAGTCCAATGATAGAAATCATTTTTAAAATACGTAAGCGTTAAAATTGTTCATATTCAGATATTGTCCTAGCAAATACATAAACATTCGACTTGCGAAGGCTCACGCAACTCAGTGTCACAGCGACAAAAAGGATGCTGTCGTCGATAATATCGTTGTATGAATTTTTATTTAAATTTCCAGACATATAAAATCTATCAAATTCACAGATTTTTGGCGCACTCTGCGTAAATACTGACAACTTTAAAGAATGATTTTGATATACAAATAGTTTATTCAGTTTATTGAATTTAACTCATATTCATATAGTCTACGATCTGCATATGAAAAATTAAAGTAACGAAGAAGGAAATACCTGAATTGATTTGTTTGGTTGCAGAATTGGGATCCTCGGAATGTGGAGAGTCTGTCCGAAGAGTGTTTCGGCTCCTCGCACGCCATCTACGCGTTCTTTCCTGCACACTACAATAAATATCTGAGGGGAGATGAGGACGAGGAGGGCGATGGACAGTCTGAGTGCAGCGAGGAGAGTCGACTGACTGGGGAGAGTGCTGATATGATTGACGAGTTGAAGCAAGAGGTCAAACAGGAACGGGTAGACTTTTTCGATTGCATCTTCACGTTATAATGCTCATGCTTAATTTGCTAAATTATCAACAACAAAAATCTTATAAATGAACCTGAAATGAAAGACGTTGACATTTTAAATTTCTCTTTCACAGTAAAAATTCTATTTTTCATGTAATTGTTTAGGGTATTATGATGAAGTTAACATAAAAGAGCAATGAAATTCTCTAATTTTAAAAATCAACAACTTAAATATAGAAATGACGATTTAGCTGATTCAGAATATCGAATTGCTCAATTCCTCGCTGCCATCCACTTCATCAAAACCTCCTCGCATTTACCCTCCCCGAGTAAGAGTCCAGCAGACAGGAAAGGGCAAGCTGAGAATCAAGTGCGGAATGTGCATGGGAAGGAAGCACAAAGAGAAGCCTCGCACGCTCAGGTTCTTGAACTACGATGTGAGTTATTTTGAAGATTGGAGTAATTTTTAACTGAACAAATGAAAGTGCACGATACGCCAAAAGTCGGAATAGTTCTCTTCATTTGAAATTTATGCAATGAAAGTTGAATATCTAAACCCCAGGTAAGATTAAAAAAATATGACGTGCAACATTTTTTATTCTCAAGGACAGTAAAATCAATTTTTGCAAAACTATTTCTTTTACTTGTTAGCATAGATTTCTTAAGAAGTATCTTTAGAGGACTAGACTTTTGGCGCACCATGTATAAGTGTTGATTTCATTTCCTATGAATTTCGAATGTTTGCGATTAAAATTTTCTTCAGCACGTGTTGATGCACTTCGCCTACCATCTTCAAATGGAACATGGAATTGGCCGGTAAGCAATTTTCGAAGTTTCCACAAATTTAGCGTATTTATTCCAAAAGTGGATTGATTGAATTAATTTCTTTACACGTGCGATTCCGCTTTTCAAAGTCGATAAATAATTAGGAGACAGCCGAGTAAAAAGTGAGAATTAGTCGAGTATCCAGACTGTTTTAGCCAGAGAAAACAACGTGGAAATAGTATGCAAATTTCCACTCGTTTCCCATCCCTCTCTCCTCCACATGCATAGTGATCGTAATGTAGGATGGCATATTTTATCCCAAGATCGGGAAGAGGCTATTTTTGGAGGGGAAGTAGATGTTTTGTGCATAAGCACTATACTTGCAAGCACAATTTGAATTCATTCCAACGATGGAGGTGTGGGAATTTAGCCAAAAAAAGGAAAAGAGAAATCGCACATGCTTTGGTTACTACTAGAAAATCAATTAAATTGGACAAAAAAATTATATTTTCCTTTCAGATATCACTGCGATATCTGCGGTTACGAGACAGCATTCGAGATCCGAATTCGATGCCACATGCGAGTGTCCCACGACACAAAAGATCGATTCACTGATCAATACGCAGTAAGATTGAGAACATTCATAATTCATGCAAACCGAATTATCATATGCAAATATAAATTCTCTACAGTTACTAAATGACGGAATGTGACGGACTTTATAGTTAGAGGAGAGGAAAAGAGCGAAGTAAGAAAAAATAATATGAGAAAAGAGTCCGACAGGATAGTAGTTGCCAGAATTTTCAAATGAATTTCCGTATTTGAGAACTGGGACATGGAAAAAGTTCGGGACATTTCGACTCGTTGCTTCTTCGACCCGGACGTCATCTTCACATTCATGCTTGAGATCAGCAAGCAGCAGGTCGCCAAAAACTTAAATGAGGTAGGCATAGTTTTGTTTCTATTTTATAAAGTTAAGTTTCCCTAATTTGGCGGTATAAGTTTTATGTATTCTCTTTCATTTTCTCCAACTCTAAAATTTTTATAGTTCGAGAAAATTATTGTTGAAATTTTAAATTCAAATTCAGAAAGTCGCTGAAGCTCCGCCTGCCGCCATTTCGTACAACAATTTACTGGTGACGATTGTGAAGAATGAAATTCAGGAGAATGAAGAGCAAAAAGAGGAAATGCTCGAGAAAGAAGCCATGAAACTGGAAGAAACTAAGAAAAAATCTGTAGACGTCGAAGATGCATAGGGTTCAAATATGGGTAAGAAGAAATAATATGTCTTGAAATATTTGGTACTAAACTCGAAGTATTTCAAAACTTCATTATCTTTTCTATGAATTTTGCAATTACATCTAATGCATTGCAAATTTTGTGTTAGATTTCAGCTAGCGATTATTATAATTTCATGATTGTTTATGGTTGTTAGCTATTTATTTTTAAAATAAATGTTGGAAAAAGATTTTTAAAAATTATTCATATTCGATGCTTTGTATATCACCTTACAAAACCTCAGTGAATTTTAGTGGATTTTCATTTCGATTTGAATACTGTAAAATTCACACATCAGAATTTGCCTAAATGATAAAATCATTTGTTTAAAAAAGTTATCATTTACATTATGACTATGTAATCATCTCCTACTAATTAGGGATGAGTTCATTACCCTCATCCTGTTGAATTCGGCAGACATTAGTGGAGTTCTTTCACTTGATCTGTGGAAGAATGTATTCGATCTTTTCCTCATAATTCCTCTTAAACCAAAATCGTCGTTCCTCCCTATATTTTTAGCACATTTAAAAAAATTATTTATTCTGCTTTTGACTTCATTATCAAACGTCTCAACAATTACCCCTAAGCCTACTAGTGATACTTGTTGGCCGGACTGATCACTCACGATCAACCGTCTTCCTGCATAAATAAGCACAAAGATGAACGATATTCGAAAGAAAGGGATAAAGAAATGCCAAAGGTTTTGGTTTATCCTCGAAATAACAGGCAAAAAGATGCAGAGTGAATACAAAAGCAACGTGTTTCTGGTGCAGCTACCAGTTTTGCGATAAGATTTGCAAGTCGGCGAAAGGGATTGAGAAGGGAAAGGGAAAGTGCCAATGTTTCCCAAACAAAATCGAAAAAAATTTCAAAATTCAACAGTCCCAGTATCCAGAAAACTATTCCAGTGGAATTACACCCATTCGCCAATTCGTGCACAAAATCTTTATTTTATATTTTATTATAAAATCATTGAATGTGAATTTTGAACCTCTAAAGTTATAGAATATCGGTAAATTTTGGTTGATGTTCATTTTGATTCGAATATTTCAGAGTTCCTGCATCCGAGTTGGCCTAAAATCGAAGAAAATTAACAAAAACTCAAGTGGCTTTCAATGTCATCATTCCTACTAATTGCAAATAATTTAATTACCCTCGGCCTGTTAAATTCGGCAGAAATTAGTGGAGTTCTTTCACTTGGTCTGTGGAAGAATGTATTCGATCTTTTCCTCATAATTCTTCCCAATCCAAAATCGTAAGAAATCGTCGTTCCGCCCTATTTTTGAAATTCTATTTGTTGAGTTTTTTTTTGCATTTTACCCTGCTCTTGACTTCATTATCAAACGTCTCAATAATTTCGTAAACAGGTCGATTTTTCGTTTCTGGAAGCTTTCTAAAATTTTTACATTTTTTACAATATTTACTTTTCTTACTTGTATAGGAAGATTAGCAGTAAAGGCTGAATAATCAGCATTGGGATATAGAATCCCGGAGCAAAAATATCGTTGATTATAGGAAATAATGTAATCGTAGGAAGATACGAAAAACACATTATGAACATTTCTACCTAGAAAGAGAATATTTATAATTTTTAAAATAGAGTAATCTGTCACTTGTGAAATAGCAATTCTTGCAGATGGAGGAAACAGCTCCGTAACAAGTAGGGAATTTATTACTCCGGAACCACTAGCTACTATAAATTCAGTGGCTATTTCGTTAATTACGGCTAAAATAATTAATTTCTATTCGGAATTTGAAAAGATCCTACCAATTGTTTTCGTAAAAGAACCAGAGCCTTCGAAATAAACAATAGATTGCCCAGTGAGCATAAGGATAATTTTGGCCACCCTAAAATGAACTGTAAAATTCACAACAAAAATATTCCTTTCTATAATAGTTATTACATAAGAAAAGATGAGAAAAACAAAACAGGACGTCTGCCAAATCTGTCAATGAAATACGAACCAACCAGACGGAACGGACCAATTATTAATACTAATAGGAAAACTAATGTCATTGACTGAATGTATGCCATAAATTTTAAATTCCATTTATTTATATTAATGTGAACCTCATCAACTGTCAGTCCCATGCTCGTGTGAATAATGACGGTGTATGATGCTTCGGCAGATATCGGTGTTAATAAATATGACGTTTCCAATATTAAAACTATTAGCAATGCCTAAAAATATCACTTTGAAAAATAATTTTATTCTCTAACCTCTCTTAAAGAGTTACTTAGCCAAACTTCTTTAATCGATAATTTTTCTTTGCTTGTTAAATTTTTTTCCTTAGTCAGTGAATACATGACTTTTTCTAAATTGAGCCAACATCTTAGATAATTCGCTCCTTCACAAACCAATATTAGCACTTTTTCCGTGATAAAATCGAATACTTTCCACAATTTTCGAGTTTTCACCTTTCACAGCTAAATTTTTCGGAGATTCGGGCAATCTAATCGTCGATATGAACAGCATTATTGACCTATGAAATATGAAAAATATCAAATAATGAGAACACGCTTCCATCCTCTTTCCAAAAGAGAGACTTGGCTAGAAGAGAGAAAAAGATTTTGCGCTCTGGCTTTACTCGTCGCTTACGGGACTAGCGTCAAGTTTTATTCCCGTTTCTTGATTTTTCGATTTAAATTGTCCAATTATCAATTTTTCGTGATTAGTTGACTAATTATCGATAATTTCAGGAGGCCTCGCTCACTGCCGCTTCAAACCGCCGCAGAAAAACTTATCTAATTTTCCAGGTTGGGGCAGGTCTGTGGCGGCGGTGAAGCGTCCTTACGAGCGGCAGTGAGCGAGGCCTCCTGAAATTATCGATAATTAGTTAGTTAATCACGAAAAAATAAGTAATTAGGCAATTAAAACGAAAAATCGAAAACGGACGAAAATAAATGGCGAATTTGGGCTCGCCAAGCGACGAGTAAAGCCAGAACGCAAAATCTTTTTTTCTCTTCTAGCCAAGTGTCTCTCTTTTGGAAAGAGGATGGAAGCGTGGAGAATGAGAGTTACAAAGTCAAACAAATCAGTGGCATTATGAACCATCTATCTGAACTCCCCAAAAATGTCGAGCGTCCCATTGAAAATCTATATGTTTCTTTTTCTTCAAAGTCAATTATCACTTACAAAACGAGTTGCGATAAAACATTGCCAATTAACAAAGAAGTCGTTGAAAACCCTGAATAATCTTCTTACTATTAACTTATTTTACCAATGCTAGTTGCTTTTAGATAACTTTGAAACTTTAATCGATTTATTAGCGACAATCAAAAACGTAACTCTTTCAGTAAATGATATTTCGATTTCGATTTTACAAGAATCTCCTTTTGTCTCATTTTTGCTAGCAAACCATTTTTGAACACTTTCGTTGCTAATTGCTGATAAGGCATGGAAAACCTAGGCATCTGATAAAATTTCAAGGACACGTTTTCCAAGCTTCTCCGAAAACGATATTTGATACTCTTCGAATACAATTCTTCGATAACAATCGATAAACGAAAGTCTCTTTAACATTTGGCAATAATTACCTCGATATTTATCAGGTGCACATTCAGCCAAAAATACTTGTAGAATGATCAACTTGACGGGCTCAAGTAGTCCCAAAAAGAATAAGCCTAACAAAAATAATTCAGCAGATACCGCGATTATTCCGATGAACAGAAGCAGAGTTGTGGCAACTGACAGATAAAATCTGAATTAGCGAAATTATTTAACAACTTTCTATGAAGAAGAAATCCTAGCCTCAGATACACGATGCAATATCTTCGACCTTTCGAATCCATTATTGGAATGAAGAAAATTATACCACAAATAAAACCCAATAATTGAGCCAAACTGGGAAGAGACATTCCAATTGATAATCTAAAGTCAAATATAGTCGAAATTAACTCCATGAATTTTCCAGAAAAATATATATGTTAATGCTCACGTTGTGCTATCCGCTTCTATTCCATAATGATTATGCAAAGTGGCATTGAAAAGTTGTGAATATTGGTTTGAAAATACCGAAATTAGCGCGAACTAAAATTAGGAAAAAACTTTAGATTTCAAATTCATTAAATTTACCAAAATATCCGTACCGATGCCAAATACGTTGAAAACGACCAAAGTGTAAATTAGATTTGTTGACAGCATTACGATTACGCATGGGATTTTCTAAATGATACTTCTAAACACCGTCAATTGATTGACCATTAATGAACGCATGAAAATAGTGCAGTATTTGAAATCGAAACATTCAAATTCTAGATTTTATCTCTTCGCAGTCTGTTCATTTTATCATAGTTGCGAATGGCATCAGATTAACACTGTTTCTTATCAGCTCAACAAATGTTCATTCAGTTCAGCAACGTCGAGGGTATCAATTTCCCATAATTGCAAAAAATCAATTTAATGACCGATTTAAATAATAGAATAAAATCTTTTTGTCGAAGCAGTTTCGAAAATATTCCAATTTGGGATTGATTTTCAGTCAAATTAGTTTGTAGAGGTAAAATTGGATCCAATATTTAATGTTAAAAATTGTGCAGTAGATGGATCCTGTGATTGATCCAAGATCACAATTCCCAATTGATCTAAGTCCATCTTAACCAAATTAGGACATATCGCCCAATCAACCAATAACCAAAATCCATTCATCCTTCCAAACCTCAAACCTCATTTTGTCTCGAATCGACCAGCCTAATTTTCCAAATCTACCTTCGACCAATTCCATTCAAGAATCGCGATGATCAAAGCCCTAACAGGGATATATGCCAATAAATTGTGATAGACGAAGAATTGTGTCTTGATTCGAACTCGACAGGACGAAGAACCGAGCAAAGCAATACAAATAATCTCAAATCTTAAATTCTACTCTTTCTCACTTATTATTAATGACCGGTAACTTGAGACGAAATAAAAGTGAAGAAGTTTTGATGCACGGAAATTAGCGTGTTGTTTGCAAACCAATAGACGATATTTCATTGGTTTAAGGAATGACTTTGACGACTATTTGATATTACGCAATGCACGCCTCGCATATTCGAATTTGTGCATCGTTTATTTTGTCTCAAGATATCGGTCATTGACAATAATCACTAGGAACAAAAAACAAACTTTTACATTGAATGAGAATTAATAAGGGAATAGTGATTCGAATATTTTGCGAGAAAAAATCTTATTATAAAATGAATCATTTCGATAAATGATTAGGGATTAGGGATTAGAAATAAACAAATGAAGGAATTTGTAATTGGTTGGACAATAATGTGCTCAAATTTGAATGTTATCCAAAATTTCATCTCGCATTCAACATGCTCAGTAGGAAGAGAGTAAGAAGTTTTCATTTTAATAAATAGTAAAAATATTTGTTTCAATTACAATTACCCCTCGTTATTTTTGGATGCATTCAAGCGTTGTCTGTATAATGTGCATTGAAATTAAATTATTATTTCACATTTTATTGAATAAAATTTCTATATGAAACCTGAGATTATTATAATCAGCCTTTATTTTATGTTAATTTTCTACTTTTCGCCATTTATTCGTTTGTGGATCGTATTCCTCGATTGAATTACAATAATTTTCCCAGGAATCTTTTTGAAACCTAAGTTAACAACTATTTGGTATAAAGATATGCAAAATCTCAGCTCACCCTCCGATTGCATAAAATTTTCCATTAGCGACAATGAGCGAATGCTGATATCTCGTATAATTCATGTCTGCGATTTTAGAAAATCTACTGTCAATTGGAGCTGAGGGGTCGAAACACAGACAGGATTTTAATACACCATCGCTAAATATATAATGATACATTATTTATCATACAAAATTAACGACTTCCATCCCCCAGTAATGTAAATTCTTCCATTTAGCGATGCAACTCCTAAAATCAATCGCCGTTCTCCAATTTGTCCCATTTCAATCCATTCTCGTTCGTCGTCTGATAACCGATATATCTTTCTACTTTCACAGCCATCAATAACTGAATATCCACAATTACAATAATGAATATGCTATAATGTGACCGTATAAAATTTCGTCGCATGTTATTGTTTGAATCCATCTAATTGGAAGAGGAAAAGCAGGTCCTGTTTGCCATTTTCCACATATTAAAACCTGAATAAATTATTTAATGGACTTGCATTAGATCTTCTTACATCAACTCGATTCGTATCTTCCCCTGCTTTAGGATCCTCTCCACCCAAATAGTACAATTTGTCTTTGAAATAAGAGACAGATGCATATTTACGCCATTCAGGAGGATCTGGACCTGTAAAATTCTTTGAATCGATCATTCATGAATTTGTTGATAAGACCTCTTGAAACTATTCGAGTATCTAAGTCAAATATTTCAAATGACTGTTCATAATTATCAATTCCAAAAATCTGAAACCTAATAAATTATTAAAGATAACGAACATAAGAATTTACTTTATTCTGTGTAGTTGCTACTTGAAATGGCCAATAACAATTGTGAAATTTTGTAACCTCTTCTATTGAGCAGGTGTATGAATTGAGCAAGCATATTCTTCCTTCATATTTATTATCATTCAAATAATAAACTAAATTATTACGAATCGTTTCAAAGTCTCTTATTTAGCTTTCAATATAATTTCTTACAGTAAAATAAAATTCTATGCGAATTATTCAATGAATTGTCTCCATCAAATTGCAAATTATTGATATGTCGGGCCAATTCATTTATTGTATTATTAATCAATGGAATTTCAATTCCTTTCTGAAATCATTACTTTCATTTTATAGTCATGAATTGTTTGTTTTCAAACCTCCAAAGCATCTGCAATAATCGCAGCTCCATGAGCTATAGCTTCTTCAGGATTGGCATTGTATCTCAATTTTGTCTGACCAAATTTATGCGACAAAAGCTCTTGAATTTTTGGAATTCGAGTTGATCCACCAACCAGAATCTATAAATCTCATATTTATATTCAGTGAAAGCATATCAGAGTCTTGATTTCTCTAATAATAAAATTACCACATAGGTAACTTGTTCTGCTGAGATTTGTGCAGTTCGTAGAATACTTTCAACCATCCTCATCGCTTTATCGAATAAATCTTCGCAAAGCTGGTTGAAGTTAGATCGCGAAATTTTCACATTCACGCTTGTATTATCATTAATATCCAGCTGCAAAATATGAATCCCATCCAAAATCAATAAAATTAACATTTCTTACGTTAACATTCCACGATTCCATTTGAAACGACAGTGATTCTTTCGCTTTTTTGCACGCTCTTCGTAATCGCCTCATCAACTTTGGCTGTCGCGACATATCATAATTATTCGATTTCTTGAATTCTTCGATTACGTATTTCATTATTCTTTCGTCGAAATCTTGGCCGCCTAATTGATATCATTTACAAACCATAAAGTAAGTAGCGTAAGAACAAACCTAAATGAGCATCACCACACACTGACTTCACATCAGGTTTTTCGTTTTTAATTTCCGCGATACTAACATCTAAGGTTCCTGAAAATTTCAATCCATAAATAAATACACATATTGCCATAACAATCAAATAATCGGAATCAAATTATTGTCTTAATTGGCATTTTCTAATTGTCTTCTATCAATTCCTTAAAGAACTAATTCTTTTACCCTCAACGATCGTTTGCATACAAAATTTGTATTTTCTTCCAAAACAACATATCCAAATATATTCTAACCTCCTCCAAAATCAAAGACCATAATCGTTGAGTCAGCTATCTTCATTTTGTTGTAATAAGCAATTGCAGCTGCCGTCGGTTCTTCCAGCAGATATTTTAGATCAAGTCCAGCCATTTGAATCGCTCTTTTTGTCGCATTGATTTGGTCATTATTGAAGAAAGCAGGGACTGTCACGACTGCTCCAGTTACTTCCCTTTCTGGCAAATAGCTCTGAAATATTACATTATATAGATATAATAAGACAAGTTCAATTTGTTAAATCTAAGAAATAATGCATTTGAAGCTTGGAGTTTCTTAATTCTATTTTTCAGAGTTAGGAAAATACCTTTGCAATCGTTTTCAACTTCTTCAAAATCTCAGCAGAAACCTCTTCAGGTCTAAGAAATTTCTCATTTCGCTGACCTGCATTAAGTACATAGCCAACGACTCTCTAAATATGAAATTATTATTGCAATTATTTTTTAAAGAAAATGCAAACATTTCTTGTTTCGACTCTGAAAGGCAAAAATGATTTTTCATCAGGCAGAAATGCACCATTCAGAACGTTATAGCCAATTAGTCGTTTTGAATCTGAGATTTATCGAATTAAAAAATTAAAATAATGTCAAAAACCATATAAAACATTAGATACATCAGTAGCTGCAGTTAATGCCGGATTTCCAACAAGAATTTCGGTATCGCAGTAAGCGACCACGGAAGGGATGATGAATTTGCCTGAAATAACCGATTTTTAGGTACACAGAATTTAAAGAATGCTTGAATTAATTAAAAATGATCTAAAAGTAAATTTGAATCTATGAATTGCAAAAATATGTTCATTTAATTTTTTCTTACAAAACTCGATTTTTTGACGAGTCTGTCGGTGAAAAAATTCTCAAATGAATGTTTCCAATGCTAGTAAAAATTAAAAACTGACCATCATCGCTCTGAATGGAAACAGACCGTCCATTCTCAACCACGGAAACACACGAATATGTCGTGCCCAAGTCGATGCCGATGTATACCATTTCTCAATTATTTTTAATCTATAAATTAAAATTATTTTAGAACACATTTCATGCATTCGTGCCCAAATGAATAGAGAATCGTAATTCATTAGAATCGAGCTTCATATTGATTAAGATACATATTGTTTTCTTTAAATGAGGTTGTAAATTAAAATCTACGTTTATTTAAACATTTTTGCATTTATATTTAGAATTAAGATGAACGGGAATTATAGTGGCAGAACCATGAAATAAACCTAACAAATACTGAAAGGTATTGAACTGAAATTAAATGGATTGTGATGCTATGAAAATGATAGAGAAATGTCCCATCATCAATCAGGCAGTGAAAAAGAGAGATTGGCTGAGAAGAAAATACAGGCTATTTCAGTGAAACATCGAGAAAATACGAACAAAATACGCTAATATTGATGCTACTGATGAACAGTATTATATTTTGAATACGCTCAATAACTGCTCACAAGAAATCGATTACTATTTCTGCTATGTTTTGAAAAAGGTTACTTTGAAATTACTATAAAATAAATATTGGATTTGGTTACAGAATTTTGAAATCAAATATTTTGAAGAATATTTATTTAAGTTACAATTACCCCTCGTTACTTTTGGATGCATTCAAGAGTTGTCTGTATCATGCTCATTGGAATTCTTTAATAATAGTCGAATAAAGATAATGATCATAAAATATATGCTAAATAAAAGTGGTGGTCTACCGCAGTGATTGTATGTTACTGCCCGCAGCTAGGGTCTCAAGTTCGGCCCCCGCCCTCACCCAAACCAAGGGGGTTAAGAAATGGTGGTAGTGGATAAAACCACGAAAAATTCGCCTAAAATCCCTCGGCTGTTGCACACAACAACAGTCTGTCCTCGGGACGGGCCACTAGTCCTGTGTGCCTAGGATAGACCGACTGTCCCATTACGGACGGAAGGTAGCCGACCCTACCTAGTGGAAACAAGGCTAGGAAAAAATATTATATTTATCTGATCTCAAATTCGTCGATCTAAATATTTGAATACAAATTATGTTCAATTCGTTTTTATAATAAGTTTACTATGGGAGATGTTGTCAAAAAATCATGATATAATCCAAAGAAATGAAAGAAAGTGGAACATTATTTGTTCTTAATCGGAAGATTCGATTTTGTCGAATTTGCAGAGTCGATCGGGAGGTTCGGATTTTCCGTCAGACCTGCCACAGACGTCTGAGCTCGCTAAATTAAAGAATATTTCAATATAATGGAAAATTCGCATTTTCTACCTGAAGTGCCAAGATGCTAAATTTATTATACATGTTCCTTATTTTGGGCATATTTAACTGCAAAGCACGTACGTCATTTTCCAATTTTTCCAACGTATCAATTTGAGAATTTTGAGGACCCTAAATTGTCGTTTAATTTGGATTTTATATACTAATACTTACATTTCTCTCAAAATCATTCACTTTTGAAGAGAAATCGTCATAGATTCTCGATATATTATCCAGCCAACCCTGAATATGATGGGGATGAGATTCCGCTAAGGATGCAATCATACCATAGCTTTACCTTCCTGACTGGTTTCTTCGACTTCGATATTCTGAATTTGTTGAAGATCCTTATTAGCCTCATTCGCTGCTACAACAAGATGATCTTTCAATTCCTTTTTGGCAAACTTCAATTCTTCATTATATCAACAATACATAAACTATATCAACCTCAGCATCTCGAATTTTTGTTCGATCGGGGGCGGAATTTCCCGATGGAATTGCAAGATTTATCTGAAATAAGATTGTCAGTTATCTTCCACTAATGAAATACGATAATTTGTGATCTTATTTGTGCAGCAAGTTATAGTTTAATTTTGATAATTTTTAGGCGTTTATCGATTTTTACCATTTATCGAAATTTCTGTTAATAATAATTCATTACCTTATCTCGAAATTCCAGAGAGAGTTGGCGAGTTTTTATCAGCATGTCAGAGTTTCTTTTGATCTAAAAAAATTTGTTTAAATGTGGATATAAATTGACTCTCAAAAGTTTGGCATCATTTTTTAATTTTTTCTTATTTGGTCATCTCTATAAGATGAGTTATGCAGATGAAATTATGAGCGACTTTTGTGAAATTTCAATCGTGACTGATTTACTTATTTGAATCGGATTGAAGAGAGAGGTTAATGAACCAATGACCAGAATATCACGGGCTGGTGCAACTTTTGAGCTTCCCAATGCTTTAAAAATTATTACGATATTATTGAAGTCCGTATTTTTGCCGCACTGATCAGCAATCGCAGAGAGTTCAGCGATGGTTTCCGTCTGGTAAAGAATCATCTTCCAGTGAACGTTGAATAATCGATCGCTTTCCTGTATGGCTTTTTCCTGAAAACGAACATATCAAATTGTGAATTAATCGAATTAAAATTGTGAATCCAGATGAAACAATTTGTCATCATTCTCGATTGAAAAACAAATCACTTCAGACGTTGCTAGCAGAACATTCTGGAGTTCATAA